>OVAU01001907.1:0-13578 GCA_900406315.1 Biscutella laevigata subsp. laevigata
ATATTGTTAATTAACTAATGATCTATATTTTTAATTTTTTATTAATAATTTCTGTTTGAAAATAAATTTGTTAGAAAGTAATTAGATAAATCAAATATATTTTTATTAATATTTTTATTTAATATCTTAATCAGTTAGTTAGAGATATTTTAGTTTACATTTAAAATTTATTATATTATTATCCATATAATAAATATGGACGAAAATTAATTGCTTATTATGATTATTTAATTAAATATTTTATATAATTCTCTTCCACTTATATATTAAAAGAGAAGTGATTTTGCTGATGTATCAATTCCACAATTTTTTAGATTATTTTTTATTTATTTTATTATTGTCTTAAACCTGTTGCCAAACAGATTTATTTTAATTCGATTTTTAATTGATTATTATTATTCATGTTTCCAAACAATATTAATCTAGAAAAAATTAATTTTGATAAATTAGAAAAGATTAATTACACAATTAATCTAGATAAATACACTATTAATATGTTAAGATAAATTACACTTTCAAGGCTGAATTAAAATTATATCCAAAATTTAATATTCCTGAAGATATTTGATCGTATATTTTTAGTAAAATTTTATCAGATGATTATATTTTTTTAAGGTAAATATCAACAAAATAGAAATTCAAATTTTCTTTTATCAACGTTCGATTAAAAATATATTCATAATTTAATTTCCAAAAAGTATTTTAACCGTATATGTTTATTAAAAAAATTGGTTGTTTAAACAAACTTTTAAAAGATGAATATATTTTCTTGAAGATATATATGAATAATTAAAAAACATAAATACAACTTTTAAACTAATATTTCTTTTTAATTGATTATTATTCTTAGTGAAAAGTTTATGTCTCATGCCCACAATTTTTCTTATCTATTTTTTATTTTTCTAAATTAATAATCATAAAAATTGTCCACATTTTTTCTTATCTATTTTTTTATTATTTAAATACATAATCATAAAAAATATTT
The DNA here is from genome assembly GCA_900406315.1 of Biscutella laevigata subsp. laevigata. Taxonomy (NCBI): domain Eukaryota; kingdom Viridiplantae; phylum Streptophyta; class Magnoliopsida; order Brassicales; family Brassicaceae; genus Biscutella; species Biscutella laevigata. The sequence continues at coordinate 986 of OVAU01001907.1, forward strand.
TTATTGGTAATAACGCTTTTTATTTATATATATATATGCATAATTATTTTCTTGATTTATTTCAATAACATATTTGGTTGAAAAGTTAACTATAGAACATCGTGATACCAAGTAATTTTAAATTGGCTGAAAAGTTAGCTATAGAACTTCATGAAACCAAGTAATCTTAAATTGATTGAAAAGTTAACTATAGAACTTCGTGATACCAAGTAATTTTAAATTTTAAATTGGTTGAAAAGNATTTAAAATTTAAATTGGTTGAAAAGTTAACTATAGAACTCCGTGATACAAATAATTTTAAATTTAAATATTATTATTAATATTGATGTTATAGTTTTAATATATGAAACTACATGCCGAGTCATTGTTGTAACATGGGTTAAAAATTAACATATTTTCACGTGTATTTTTAGTATAGTTTTCATGTGTATATTTTAGTAAAAAATTCACGTACAATTTTCATGACTTTTAAGAATTATTATTTATTGTTATCTTTAACTTACTAGCATAACTAAAATTTGTCAATCACATATTTTTTTAACTACACAAAAATATATTTTTTTTATTCCTATAGTCTTCACAATGATAATCAATAAAAATCAAGCACAAACACTTTCAAATATTGGTTTGTATTTGTTTAAGCTTGTGTTTCACATGGTTAATTATATGTTGTTTTATCAAAAGTTAAAGATCAAATCAGGTTTAACGATTCTTATAAAAGTGATTATTTTATTTATTGTGAGTATTCCACAATGAATTTCGTGTTTAAATAAGTATTTTAAAATATATAAAGTGAGTACTTTTATTTATTGATGATCTGATGAGTTGTAAAATCTTGAAGCAAATATGATTAATTTTTTATCATGTATATAATTATTAATAATTTTGCAATAATAATCAAGCCCGTGTATGGCACGAGTATTAATCTAGTACTTTAATTAATTGATTAGATATATTTAATTTAAATCATTCTAGAAAATTGTCAATTGTAATTTTTTTTAATAGATAAACCCTGTTTTAATAGATTAGATTAGGTTAGGCCGATATTCGAACCCGCTACGTGATTCAGAAGGTAGACCGTCAAGCTATGACGCGCCACCTCGGTTAAAGATACGCCACGTGGGCTATTAATCAGAACGTGATTGGCTAATTTTACGTTGAAGCAAGTCACCAAAACCTCATCATCATCTCCTATTAAACCTTCCCCACTCGCATCGTTTACGCCACGCGAACGCGTGGACTCTCTCTGTCTTTGTTTTTTTGTTGACCTCTTTCTCTTGGGCTTGCTTTGACTTCGGGAAGGCAAAAGAGGAGACCGTCGTTGTTTACCGATGGCGATAAGAGGAGTTACTCATGCTTCGCGAATTTTGGCGGTAGTATTGTTCTTGTTGACGGTTGTTAATCACGGAGAAGCTATATGGTTGACGATTCCGCCGTCGGGAGGGACCAAGTGTGTCTCCGAGGAGATTCAAAGCAACGTTGTCGTCTTGGCTGATTACTACGTGATCGATGAGCAAAATCCTGAAAGCACACCGACTGTTTCTTCTAAGGTCTGCTTCCGATTCTCTGCTCCAATAGCTTCCAAATTGAATTCGTTTTAAGAGATTGATTTGCTCAATGTCTGCCGGTGATTTGGTATGGATCAAAAGTTTTGAATGTCTTACTAATTGATGTGCGTTGTTGATAGAGCAACCATCTGTTGCAGATTAAGTTTAGATGTTCTTTCAACACTTTGCACTCCACCGTTTAATCGAAATTTGATGTTGTTGTGATGAATTCTTCAGTACAATCAGATTTGTGAAATTTCAAGTTATGACATTGTTTTAAGAACGCAAATTTGTTTTGCATGTTAGTTTGGCTTATGTAGAAAGCTATTATTGGCATAAGATTCACGGCGTATTGAATTTTCTCACAATGACTCTCGATAGGTAACATCTCCTTATGGGAACACTCTTCATCACCAAGAAAATGTAACACACGGCCAGTTTGCATTCACATCTCAAGAAACCGGAAACTACTTGGCTTGCTTCTGGATTGATTCCAGTCACCCACAACCCAATCCTGTAACTCTGGGTATTGATTGGAAGACTGGTATAGCAGCCAAAGATTGGGATGCTGTTGCTAAAAAGGAAAAGATCGAGGCAAGTTGAAAATCTCTTCTTCTCCCCCATTTATTCAAACATCTTTCTCTTTTCTCTTCTCTGATGTTATAACTCCACTGTTTTGAATGTGTCTTTTCAGGGTGTTGAGCTTCAGTTGACGAGACTTGACGGATTAGTGCAGTCTATTCGTGAGAACCTCGATTATATAAAAGACAGGTATCTTTAACTGTTATATCTTTAAAGTGTTGAAATCAAATTGGGTAGATTGAGACAAGAACATAGTACTGAAAAGCAAATTTTGGATACAGGGAAGCTGAGATGCGAGTAGTGAGTGAAGCGACAAACTCAAGAGTGGCTTGGTTTAGTATAATGTCACTCGGGATTTGCCTTGTGGTTTCCGGAACACAGATATGGTACCTGAAGCGATATTTCCATAAGAAGAAACTCATCTAAAAAGGATACTTGCTATATAGAGTAACATCTTTACATTCCCACCTTGAAAGGTAGGGATAAGCTCAAGCTTGTAGATTCAGTCAACTTGGTTATACCCAAGAACGCCTTCTTCATTTTGTTTTCTGTCATAACTTTTGCTACTATGGATAGTTAGAGATCATTGAGTTTATGCACAGATTACTTTGTGTTTCATTGATCTCTCTTTGTTGGAATCGAAAAAAGAGACAGTAAGGTGACAATGCACTAGAGGTTTTTTGTTTTCCAGGCAGTTTATTTATGATTTATCTTAGAATACGAAACACAATGTTAGTTGTTGTTTATGCTTATCATGGTGCAAATAAATCAAGAATAAAACAAAATAATTTTGAGTGTAATTCTAGCGAAGAAGGCAGTGTGATTATCATGTAGACAAGCTTATCATATGTCCTGTCCTTTTCTTTCATGTGTGGGAACAGTTAGACATCAGATCGGATCAAATATAATATAGTTCTTTATTAATAGTGGAAGAACCAAATACATTTGGTTAGGTCATCTAAATGTTCACCAGCAATTTTTGGCCACCGTCTCTTTTCAATACAATTTTTGAATGAATTTTAAATTGCCTAGTTAAAGTTGAAATATGTGTATTTCTCTCTTTTTCTAATTACTCTACTGTTGTTTTGCTGATATCAGATTCCTGTAAAATGGATTTGTCTTTAATAATAGAAATTGGAATATATGGTAATATTAATTTAATTTGCTTAAAAGAAGAGGTGTAATCCATTAGCCTAAGTTATGGAAGATGGAGTCCAAGCATGAATCCAACTCACTTACGCCTAATCTCTTTCTTTCGTACGTCATCGTACGAACCTCACAATTACCATTAATCACTTCCACATTGGTCATCGGTATCAGTCTTAGTTTACGAAAATATAAGGGTCAGACCCAAGAATACTTGATAAATACATCTTCTAAGCACAATATATATAGCTTAACATTTTCTTCATGTCAAGATTTTCTAAGTACCAGAACTTGGCTTAGCTTACACGGACACGACTTAATTATCTTGACTTGAATAGACCAAACAATGAGAAAAAGAGCACAAATCGATAATCTTCCAGACTGTTGCAGTCCTTATAGGGTAAATTTTCAGTGCGGAAATAAAACTGAAAACTAGTTGAGTATATTTAAAGAATAATAATGCTTGGCTTAGAATTAATGTTCAATAATACTCCAAATGTATCTAAGCAATCAGTAATTGCGTAGTTACTTATATAGTTTGATTATGTTATAAGAGTCCACTCCAATTAAATGAGAAAAAGAAGGAAAAAACTATTGGCTGGTAATGCGTTTCAGATGCCGACGCAAAACTCACAAAGTGTTAATGTATTAATATCAATAAATTCGTAGAAAAACAACGAAGCACTAATTACTAGGATTGTAGTTAATTCTCGATACCCATTGTTACCTATTTGCATAGCAACTCGAATCTTGGGACAAGATCCACACATAAGCCTATTGGTGAAACTGCTATGCTGAGCCCTTTGGAATGGACGATTTATGAGAATTGAAATGGTACATCATTACGTAAACTCCTAAAATTGTAGAACACATGCAAAAATCAGAATTTAGAATAAAGCTGGTGATATGCTAGTCGATTTAGGTTTATGGGTCATGATAAGTCGCATCAAGCTGGTGTTCGAATAAAATTTCATCGATTGAGAGGGAGCATATTAGAATAATGATATGGACAATTGATGCCATGCTTCTTGTTTCTGTTTTGAGGTTAACTTTTTGTACCTGAAAAATCATATCTCTACAGAGGAATATTGTTTAGACTTTAGAAGCTTGATGCTTTCAAAGAGAAAAAAGAAGAAAAGATGAGGTAGATGCATGCATGGTTGATTTCATGCTTAATTAGGCTAAACAAGAGAACATAGAATGTAATCCCTTTTATATGTTATGTTTCTGTCTTCTTTTTATATACTTACTGATATGTTTTTCATTTGAGCTAATCTCAAACGTAACAACAGTAATGGAGCACTCAGACACATTAGGGTGGATGAGTTGAAGCAGAATTAGTTATTGATAGAGACTTGTTAGATAATTACTGACATGCTGAATATTATATCTCATGTCAGAATTGAACATCACTAGATTGGCGATTGTCTTCATCAAGACTCTTCCTAGATGCATGGGTTAGGGCCTAACACCACCTCCAACGGAGGTTTATAACAGGTTCTTAAAATTAAAAAAAAAAAGATTAAATAAAAGGGGAGAGACGGTTCTCAAATCACCTTGTCTCTATCTCTCTAATCTCTGGCCACTTTCTCTCACTCACATAGGTTCTCTCCTTCTTTCTCTCTTAAAAAACCTTTAATAAAATAATACTAAAATATTTTGAGATATCCTTTTATATATGGAGATGCTCTAAACTTTAGGCTATTTGATTTTCACTCTTTTACAATTGATTTCACTTCTCTAAACAATTTTTTTAACCATTAAAGCTTTTTGAGTTATGATGGTGTAAACCTTGCATTTTTTTTTTTGGGATTTGCTTTTCTTTTATGCATGCGTACATGTGTTTATAATATTTTAAGGAACACAAAAACCAATCTTATAAACAATATACGAATCTTAATTAAACAATTAATAAGAAAATGGAACAACAAAAGACTGATGACGAAGGAATAGCACTAGTAGCCGCGTCGCATTAGAAGGACCTAACTACGCTTGTCGTTTCATAAGACGAATCACAACAAAATGTATTACCAAAAGCACCAATTATTTTGCTTTTTTCTTCTTTAATTTAGGTTTTTTATTACCATATTTTTTTTAATAGTACTCTTGATTACCGGACAAAACGTGGTTTAATACTCTTCCTAATTAATAAGACATAGATATCAACGTCATCTGTTTCATATATTGTAGATAGACTACTTCGGAGTAGACTCTTAGAATATTTGCATATAACGTTTTTGTATGTGAATTTGATCTCTTCAAATCAAACACCATATGCAACTTTCTTCTAGCTTTATGGAGCAATATGACACTACGTACAGACTAAACGATATCATTTCTTAAGAATTTATAACTGATTGTACAAAATAATTTACAGCAAGATAAAATAAAAATCATTTTGAATTTATGATCTAATAGTTTTCACATGTATACAATGAGAGAAAAGTCAGCCAGCTAAATTAGTCTGTAGAATCATCGAAACTATATGTTATTCGCGGCAATGAAATAAAAATGTGTTGTCATTGACAGTACTTGGAGATAGTAATGGTTACGTTGTGTACATTCACATGCACTTATATGTACTTGTTCACTAACTTTTGTACGAATAGTCTATAAATTAGGCTCTCTCTCTATATATAAAATTTTAATATAATTTCTAGATGAGATGCGATGGTGTCCACTCTTCAAACCACAACAATGTCCCCTATCTATTATCGACGACATGATGAATAAATTATTCACGCTTTTGTTTATTTTTAAGCCACTAAACCCAACAATCATTCGCTTCTACATTAAAATAAAAAAAAAATATAATAAATCAGCATCTCTTAATTAGGTTAATTAAAATTCAATATTTGCTGGGTCATCATCCACACGACACTACGGATCGTTCACGCAACGGATCATTCACACACACGGTCGCAAATATGAATTCTGAAGTCTCAGAAAATATAAATAAATTGTTTGAAACTGAAATAGCCATATGTGTCGTGTCGGGTCAATTCTAGTAATCACTAGCTGTTATTAATTTGATTTACACATATATAGTACTATACAACATATATTTGGTTGTGCTGCAAAAATATTAATTACACACGTTACTCATTGTGATAAAAAGCTGTTCATATCTTGTCATATATAAACATATTTATATAAAATTGCATTTATATATATATATCATATATGAACAGTTTCGTGAATATTCAGGTTGATACCAAGTTCTCTTTTTTTGCAGATTCGACAACTGTAACGAGTGGATACAAAAATGGATGACGTCTTTAAGTGGATTGTATACATAAACACAAATATATAAAATGTAAGTGCATGCTTTTTTATTCTTCGAAACTGTTTGCTTATAACTTACGGATATATTTGGGTTGGCATGGACGTAAAAGTCCAAATATAATTTGGTATATATTGCTTGTTATATTACACACTTTTTATTGGTACGATACTTTTTGATTCGTTATCCATATACACATATATATTAATACTGCACCATGAAACATTCTCACTAGTGAATTTAGTGATCTTAATTTAATAATTCAGCCATCGGTAACGATCTTTTTGTTAAACCAGCCATCTTAATTATCCACAAATCTGAGACATTATTCTTCATAAGCAAGTCTTGAGAACCAATAGTCCAATATATATAAATTAAAATATGTAAGCAATGAAACTTGCGACCTAATCCGGATTGTATAATTAGCCACACATGATAATTTGATTACAATTTTTAAAAAATTCTAGATAGTCTAAAAGTGATGCATAAATAACCAATGGCTTGTAATACATATGCACTCGTATATATTGCGCCTTTTGAGTCAGCTCAAGTTGGCTATATAAGCAAGTACCCTCTTGGAGTATAATCATTCACACTCACAACTAAGTACACTTGAATACATCAAATACCAAGAAAGAGAAAGAGAGAAAGATAAAAATGGGAGGGTTAATGAACAAAGTAAAACCATACATAGCAATGATATCAATGCAAATTGGTTATGCTGGTATGTATATAATCACAATGGTCTCTCTTAAGCATGGCATGAATCATTACGTTCTAGCCGTTTATCGCCATGCAATCGCCTTCCTCGTTATCGTTCCCTTTGCTCTTTTTCATGAAAGGTATATGCTCTTAATTATACTGATCAATATCTTCATTTTATAAAATTTAGTTAACGTTAATAATCAGTTCTGTTGATATGATTGCAGGAAAATAAGACCGAAGATGACATTCCGAATTTTCCTTCAAATTGCGTTACTTGGTTTTATTGAGTAATACTCATTAATCAATTACTCTGTCGTTTCATTTACAAAAACACTAAATCAGAATTTAACTAATGAAGATCGTTAAAATGATTAGGCCGGTGCTGGATCAGAATCTGTATTACGTGGGTATGACTTATACTTCAGCAACTTTCGCCTCTGCTACTGCTAATGTCCTTCCCGCTATTACCTTCGTCTTGGCCATCATTTTCAGGTTTTTATTACTGTGATTCTTATCTCTTTGATAATTGTTTTTTTTTACTTTTTCCCATAACGTGGGAACAAGATTAACGGAATCACACGAAAACACCAGCAGCCATTAGTGTGTTCGTGGAACAAGACACCCCTCTTAAATATATACTACTAGATTAATAAAACACCAAATGGAATATATTATGTGAGATTATCTCTTCTACTTACGTAAGATGTCATTATAAGTCTATGTAATGTTTAGTAATAGAGAACCTTGACACTGTTTAACTTCATGCACATCTAAACTCAATTTAAGCGTTTTGACGAATTTCAATTTTAAAAAATATTCAGGTTAGAGACGGTGAACTTTAAGAAAGTGAGAAGCATAGCTAAAGTTGTGGGAACGGTAATAACAGTCTCAGGAGCACTTCTCATGACTCTCTACAAGGGTCCAATCATTGACTTTATTAGATTCGGTGGTGGAGGAAGTGACGGTGCTGGTGAGTCCAGTGATGGTGGTGCTGCTGCAGCGGCGGCGTTGGATAAACAGTGGATTCCGGGAACACTTATGTTGTTGGGAAGAACTTTTGGTTGGGCTGGTTTCTTCATTCTACAAGTGAGTACCAATTAATTGGATACAATTTCCGGTTCACTCATTGACCATGGAAAAGAAAAAAATCTAACTATTTTATCTTGTTATGTTGAAACGCAGTCGTTTACACTCAAGAAATATCCAGCTGAGCTATCACTAACGGCGTTAATATGTTTAATGGGAACGTTAGAAGGAACCGCCGTTTCATTGGTAACGGTACGTGACCTGAGCGCTTGGAAAATCGGCTTCGACTCAAATCTCTTCGCCGCCGCTTACTCTGTAAGTTCGAGGTTTATTTTTATTAATTGGCGATGATGATAATTTGAAGAGAGTTATTAACTTTAATTAATTTGTGATTAGGGGATAATTTGTTCGGGAGTGGCGTATTACGTGCAAGGAGTGGTGATGAGAGAAAGAGGACCAGTTTTTGTTGCGACATTTAATCCTCTTTGTGTCGTTATAACTGCAGCTCTTGGTGTTGTTGTCTTGTCTGAAAGTATTCATCTCGGCAGGTATTTTTCCCTTTCTTTATAAAATAATAATAACTTTTGGACCCAAATTAATTAATTGTTTTTACATAATCTTCCTCAGTGTGATTGGAACGATATGTATAATCGTGGGCCTATACGCTGTGGTATGGGGTAAAGGCAAAGACAAAAATATGATGGATGATGACGACACTAGCAAAGGACTTCCGGTTAAAAATCCTGTTAAACTGATAGACGCCGGTGAAGGCTTAGCCGGAGAAACTGAGATGAAACCAAAGGAAGGTCAGGAGACCAAAGCTACTCAAGTTGCGATTTGAGAATACTTAGGCAATAACGGAGTGTTTCCTTCTCTGTATATTGTTTATGCTTTTGCTTTTTAAGCTTACATAAAGATTTTGGCAGATCAGATGTAATGATAAGATGAATCGATCATCTTATAGTTAACTATTAAACGTTTTTGTGAGATACGCAACATCAAAAACCAATGTTTCCAGTCTTTACTCATCAAGAACTTCACAAAGAAAAATAAGTTTTATCATGCGTGGAAAATAATCAATTCTTGTTAAATCAAGATGAGAAAGCGAAGGTGAATGAAGAAATGGAGATGAGGAATGCTAAAAGGAAGTAGTTAACCGAGGAGGCTGCTGCGGTTGATAAGCTACCGGCTGGACCATTTGCAGGGTTACCAGGTAAGAAACCACCGTTTGAAGGAAGCACAGATGATCCTGGTGAAGCTGCTATAGATCCGGGACCATCAAAATCTGGTGAAGGCGCTGGTGCATATATTGCATCCTTAGGAAGAGTATCCGGTGGAGCAAGAAGTGGCGCAAATTGTTGAGGTCCTGCATTTTTACCCATTGCACTTAGATGGACTGCATTCATAAGGTTTTACATGAAAATAAATTTGTTTGGACAGAACTTACCAGGACATCGGGGTTGAAGAGACATGGACAACCTGAAGAAAAACGAAAGAGAGGGTAAATAGTGCGTAGTCAAGTGATTAGAGGAGAAGCTAATCTGAATGTAGTTTGACTTACATGGTCAAAATAGTGCCGTTGGAAAAACCGTTGTAACTACATGTTGTAACGTTACAACCAGCGCTACTCTGCTGGACCGTGATGTTACCGAGCATGAGGTTGCTGTTTCTACACTGCATACTGGAGCAAGAGACGGCTAGAGAAGCAGGCTCACAATATAAGCTGTATCACAAGTGAAGAAAACTGCTATCAGAGAGAATTTGATTAGTTGATGAGTTAGGGAAAGAGGGAGTCTTAATATTATTACTTGGGGCTCCCTAGTGCGCAGCTGCATTGCACGCAGTGACCTGCCGCTAGAGCATAGCTACCGTTTGGAAAAATCAATCCGAAATCCGAAGCGTAACTGGGGAAATTCGAAGCACAAGCTGAGAGGAGGTGAAGATCAGAACCAAGCATTAGTCATCTGTTATCGTTCAGCACAAAACACCATAAAGAGGCCAACTTTGTGGTAGCTCAAACTCATAAAATGCCTCAAAGAGACTTAAACTGAACAAACCAACCAACCAAACTCTACAAAATAACACCAAAAATCCCAACTTAACAACGGAATCGACAGCAACTAACAAAAGAAACTACTACTTCCATTATACTCAGCGCTCGAGATAGGGAACTTTTATAATCCAATTTCAGTAAAGATAGAGATTGTAGAGCTCTCACCTGACAAAGGAACAGCGAGGATATCGCCGGAACTAACATCAGGAGCTCCCATGGCATTCACATTCATCAAATCGGTAAGTGTGGTCGAGTACCTTCTCGCAATTCCAGCCAAGGTGTCTATTTCCCTCACCACGTAAGACAGGTAAACCGCCGGCAAAGAATTGTCAGTGCCGTTGAAGCAAGCGCAAGGCAGTGGAACAACAAGACTTGTCCCAACATCGAGAATCGAGGGGTCGTTCACAGAGTTAGCTTCCTGGATCTGCTCAGCAGAAACCAAACCGCCGTAGATAGAGTCAGCAATCGATCCTAATGTGTCGGAAGGGCGGGTTTTGTAATGGGTCGAGACGGATTTCCTGATTCCATCGACACATGAACAAGTGATTGGGACTTTGAGGAAGAGCTTCGAGGGGAGGATATGGTTCTCGACGTCTGGGTAAGAGATATCGATGGCATTAGCGAGGAGGACTGAGATTGGGTCTACTTGGAAGAGAGATGCTACTTCGGAGACTTTGAGGTCAGTGTAGAGCGTGTAGCCGAGTAAAGAGTTGCAAGTGTCGTTAGTTGAGCAAGGCTCGATAGTAGATTTTGCCGTAGCTGTGAAGGCTAATGTCGAAGCTAGAATTAGAAACAAGAAGCTGGTGGATTTTTCTGGGTTTTGCATTTTCGATGGATCCGTACCTCTACAAAAATTCAAACTCTCTTTGGGGTTTCACTCTCCTACAAGACAATGTGCAGTATCTACGGAGCATACAGTGGACAATGTAAGTTCGGAGTATCGAGAAATTTCAGGAGTTTTGGGGGGGTTTAGTAGAGATAGAATCTCTTTGTATCTTTGGTTTATAAGAGAGAAGAAAGTTCACCTTTTTGAAATGGAGAGAGATAGAGAAAGAGAGGAGAGGGAGTAGCAGACAAGTGTTTTGTACAGAGTGAACAGAGAACGGTAACTTTGCTATGTCCGAGACCGACATATTTTCTGCTATGACTGATTTGCCCCTGATTGTTCATCCAGAAGAAGGAGGGTTATGGCTGTAAAATCAATAAAGGCCCACTTACAAAAGCCCACTTTGTTTTTCAGAAAAGATAAAAACAAAGAATTTTAATAGCTCTTTCAGAAGATAAAATATGAGTTGCAATTTCTGTAGCTCTTCATGTGGCTTAGCTCGATTATACAAGACTTTGATGACTATGTAAGCTCCAAGCGATGAACATATGAAGTGAACACATGAAACCGAGAAATGGAAAAAAGGAAACCATGAGAGTAACGGTAGCAAGAAGCTCTGCTTCCATGCGATTTGCTTACAATTCTCTTCCCTTTGTTGTTTTCTTCATCAAATTTTAACCTATCCTAACTAGTATTACAAGATTTAATCCTACTAATAACATTAAAAACCAAAATAGCACGTGGACCCAAAAAAAAAAAAAACAGCCTATCGCCCAATTCACAGATGTCTCTGACGAAGCCACACTCACGTCCTCTTTGTAACCGCGATCGTGGCAACCGATATGATAATAATCCACCATATGGCTTTCCACGTGGATTTATATACACGATCTCGTAAAAATTGATGTCATCAATTGATATATGTAGGTCATGTTCGTTTGGCAGTCGCTAGCGATAACGATCAGCGATAGCGATAGATTCATGTTCGTTTGGTGATCGCTGGGCCAGCGACTATCGCTAGCGATCAGCGACTGAATTTTTCGATCGCTGATTTTTCCAGCGATTCGAATTTTTGTCGCTGGTCGCTAGCGCTAGCGACTACGAAACGAACAAGACCAGCGATTCTTCTATTTTTTAATTAATTACTAAAATTAATATTAAAATAAACTAAAATTAAAATAAAGTTAAATTTAATATTAAAATAAAATTAAATATTAAAATAAAAAATAAAATTTAAATAAACGAAAATTAAATTACATTTATATTTAAAATTAAATAAAACAAAATTTAAAATTTCTATTTAAATAAAAAATGATAAAAAAAAATTAATTTAATAAAAATTAAATTAATTTAATAAAAATTAAATAAATAAATTAAATNGATAAAAAAAAATTAATTTAATAAAAATTAAATTAATTTAATAAA
>OVAU01001908.1:0-13576 GCA_900406315.1 Biscutella laevigata subsp. laevigata
TTTTTATGCTTTAGGCACCCGATACATTTGGACCGGCCTTGAATAAGACCAATCAAGATTCTTCTTGATTATCAATGGAACCCTAAGATACTTGACGTTGGATTCACCAAAGTAATAATCTAATGAACTCGGCTTTTGATCCTTCACCTGGTAATCTAGATGAGAAAATCGATGTTCATTGCTTTGGGACTTTAATAATAGAGCTTGTCTTCGGGAGAGTGTCTATAGACTAAATTTCACCACATGTGAGAATCAGTTAGCCCTGCGACTTTGACCCAACCCGATTGAACCGAACCGGACCGAACCGGTTTTTTCGGTTTTCGGTTCGGTTTCGGTTATCAATCGGTTACCAATCGGAATCAATTCGAAATTGATTTCGGTTCTCGGATCGGTTCGGTTAACCGATTTTTTTTTTTAAAAAAAAATTGGAATTAAACCGAAATTAAACCAAAATTAAACCGGAATTTTGAAAATACCCGAAAATACCCGAAATAACCGAACAGAACCGAACCGAATTAACCGAAATTACCTGAATTACCCGAAATTAACCGGTTTAATTAGACTTTTCGGTTAATTTCGGTTATTTTTTCAATAACCGAAATAACCGAAAACCGAACCGAACCGAAAATTTAATCGGTTCGATTAGGTAAAAAAAATTGAAAACCGTAAAACCGAAAAACCAAAAACCCGAACCGTTTTGACCCGACCCAAACCGAATCCCAGCCCTATGAGAGATTATATATACAAAACAAAATTCTAGCAAATGTTTTTACTGTACCTTAGCTTATAAGGAACAATGTTGTTCTTGACAGATTTATCTAGTGGACTGGATCAAAGAAATGGTGGAGAATAAGATGATATTAGATGTTCTTGATCCTAGCATGCCTGAATTTCCTACAATAAAGGAACTCAAACGGATTGTATTGATTGTCCTTCGGTGTGTTGATCCTGAGATAGAAAAGAGACCTAAAATGGGACATGTGATTCACATGCTCCAACCACATGACTTACTACTTACTAACAATGTAAATGAAACTCTTGACATTTTTGTTTCTTGTTCTGTTGAGCCAGAGTTCGTTTCTTATCTTTACTTTGTTCTGTTTTCTGATGCCAGGTTATACGCAAGTCTGAGATAATTCTCCGGTCACAAGAGGTTTCTTCAGCCAGGCAACAATAAACTAATTACTTATATGGATTTTTACACTTTTTTATAGTTTACAGTAGTCTCAGCTGTTTTGGTCTCTTTTGCTTCCCTTGGGAATGTAAAAATTCACTTAATAAAACCAGGCTAAGACATTACGCTTTTAGTAAATTGATTTTAACCTGCTTTCGGCTCTGGGCGATTATGAGTTTTTTGGTTTGGAATTTCTTGATTAACATAAAAAAAATGAAAAAATTAATTTGCCTACAAATCTACAGTAAAAACACTTTGTGTCACTACAAAAAAACGTTCATTCATAGAACGTAAATATATATATTTTTTTTTTTTATAAAAAGGCTTCTTTATTTAACCATTGACGGCCCAATATTACAACGGCCCATTAAAAGCCCATACGAGTTCAAAGAGTAAAAAAGGCCCAAAGCCCAAGTTTGTGGCCCAAAAAGCCCAACACAAGGAACCCTAACCCTACCCAGTAAACCTTCGGTTCAGACCATGTTGTCGCCGCCGTCAATGCCGGAAAACGTCGCCGCCTACTCCATTTTCGAGAAAACCGTGAAGCTATCGAAGATTAGAGCGAACCGAGAAGAAGAAGCCACGTAGATGAACCGCCGACGACGTACTACCGCGAAATGGACCCCTCCGGGCGGATTCCGATGAAGAACAGTCGATCTACATGCTTCCTTCTCTGAAGGTTAGCTTCTCCGGGAGAATCTGAGGAGGCCATGAACCCCCGCCGCTGTAAGCACACCTAGATTCATCGGAGAGGCGTCACCCCTGTAGCACGACGGAGAGAGGGGAGCTTCCGTCCGTTTTCATAACACCGAAGACGAGGGAGACAAGAGAACCTACTGGACGGCGACGCGGGGATCTCATCGAGATCGAGAAGATGCCGGCGAATGGAATAGATCCGGGAAGAAGCGTCTCGCCGCCGACGGAGAAGCTCCCTCCACCAACCGTGAAGCGAACGGCGGTGCTTTCGCAAGGGAACTTCGCCGACGACGACGAGACTTAGGAGAGGACCGACGTCGGCTGACGAAACACGCGGCGCAAGGGGACGTGCTCAGAAGCCTCCGGCGAGAGCTCTCCGCCTTAAACTCTCTCCGACGCCGACCAGATCTAGATCTGGAGAGAGAAAAGAGAGAGAAAAGGTAGAGAGAGAGAGGTCGAGCTTTCAATGTCTATAATTTGTTCAGAACGTAAATATAGTTATCATAGATCTATCATAACATTACCATAAACGTTATTTCTGCCCCAGCTATCATAGGTATGATCATATAATAGCGTTAATATGTCTGTGTTATTATATCAGTGCATCTAAGATAGTGTTTATGGACATATGCTATTATACTAGTGTAATTTACGATAGCGTTTGTGGTACAATACTATTATATGTGTCATGTTTATAATAACGTTTCTGGAACACTGCTATTATATAAAATTAAAATTAATTAAATTTATATATTAAATTTAAAATTAAAATAAAATAAATTTATATATTATATTTAAAATTAAAATAAAATAAATTTATATATCTAAAAAATCAATTAAAATTTAATATATTAATTTTATTTAATAAATATTGAATTTAAAAATTATATAAAAAATTACATAAAATCAAAAACAGATTAAAAAAGAAGAATAATACAAAAAATACAAACGATTATACAAAAATTAAACGATAATACAGTAACATCTTCGTGTAGAGTCTCGCCGGCGAAGAAGCCGCTTCCTGGAGCCAGTCGACGACACCACTCGTCGGAGCCGCTCGACGACCGCATCATCCCACCGCCGTCTAGAGGAGATCCAGGAAGCTTCAACGGCGTCGTCGTCTTCAACGTCTCCTCTGGCCGTCGAGCTTCGCAGTCGTCGTCTCCTGCGCCCTCGCCTTGCCTCTCCATCACGGTCGAGGACTCTCTCGCCTCGCCAAAGCCAACCCCGTATCTCGAACCTTCGAAACCCTCCAGCACCTCTCTTTCTTCCTCCGTGAAGCATCGAGTCGCTCCTCCGGTGTTCTTGTCGCCCTTTGACATATGCCAAAGGTTTTCCTTTGCAAAGAGAAATCAAATTTAGAGCAAAAGTGAAGAGAGATGTTAGATTAAACATCGAAAATTGAAGAAGAAGTTTACCAAAAGTGAATATGGAAAAGAGTGCTTTGTGAGAGACGAAGAGACTGAGAGAAAAAAGTGAGATAACCAAAAAAAAAAGGAAAAAGACAAAACAATTTGAACCGTAGATTGTCTTATGAACGGTTAAGATGGTGATCCTTCCTTTATGGATCAGCCAATCAAAATATTATAACTCATAGACAATTCTTGGCCATTAGATTTAGATCTAGTCTTATCAATGGTTCAAAAAATCTTATAGATTAACAAATAAAAAATTATCTATGGATTAATTATCATTCATTAATTGTTTTAATTTTTCTTTTATTTTGACCTAAATATTTATTTATTTTTAATGTTTACAATTTTAATTTGATTTTTATATGAATATTTATTTAATTTTGTGAATAAATTTCAGTTTTCAATTTATTTTTGTCTAAATATTTACTTATTATATTATTTTTAATTTAAAGTTTGGGTTCATAATACATTATATATGATTCAATGTTTTAAGTTTTGGAGTTTAAAGTTCAATTATGATATAGTGTTTAGAATATATGATTTTGAAATTTATTGTGTAGTTTAATTTTAAATTTGTTTTTATAGTTTAAGGGTTTAGAGTTTCTTCAATTTTTTTAGAGTCTCTTCAAGAGTTAGAATTTTAGAGTTTATGGTTTATAATATATGATTTTTTGTCAACTTATAATATATGACTTATGATTTAGTGTTCAAAGTAGAGTTTATAGTTTATGACTTAGAGTTTAGGGTTATGAATAAAAAATAGGGTTTAGGGTCTAGGGAATGTATTTCTTTGGTTAATTTTATTTTTTATTGTAATTTGCATTTTTGTTTTGTTCTTTAACACCAAAACATCAATGTGTTACAAACCCCTAAAAAACTAACCCTTAAACCTCATCTAACCCCTAAAATAAGAAGGAACTGGGAAATTTTATATATTTACACAATTAATTTAACAAATAAATATGTTTTTAAGATTTTGAAATAAAATGTGGAATTAAAATGTCGAAAAAAGCTCAAACTATAATTCCCAAAATACAAGTATGAATTATAACCTCTTATACACCATCTAACCCCTAAACCCTAAACACAAGTATGATTTTATTTTCTATTACAATTTGCATTTTTGTTTTATTCTCAAACATCAATTTTGTGTTTCAAACTTCTAAACCTCATTTAACCCCTAAACCCTATCAACCTCTAAACCCTATCCAACCCCTAAACCTCATTTAAGATTTTGACATACGATAACAATATATTAACGCTATCATATCCTTAAATTTCATAGGGCGGGAACTTTATTTTGCCACATAAAATATTAAATAATTTTCACTTGGTATGGCGGAATCAAGTTCCCGCCATATGGCATTTAACAATACGATAGCGTTATAATGTTATCGTATGTCAAAATCTTAAATATTTATTTTTAAAATTAATGATGTAATATTTAAAAGTTGATTCTATTACTAAATATGTATTGAAATGTAACACTATATATATATTGAATATAGTTTTTATTTTTGTTAAACGTGAGAGTGTTGAAATAAGCTCCAACTATAACCCCAAAACACAATTATGAAGTAAAACCCTTTAACACAACATCTAACCCCTAAACCCCATCTAATCCATAAATGTATTGAAATGTTACACTATATATATATATATATATATATATATTGAATATAATTTTTATGTTCGTGAAATTTTTTTCCAAGTGTGGAAAATTCTAACACAACGTGTTTTCGTGCTATTATATAGTATCGAAAATCTACAAACATCTACAATCGCAATTCTTAAATGCGTGCTGTCGCGGAGTGCTAAAAAAAATTGATTTTAATTTTTTAGTTTTGTGAACTTAATTAACAATCTAATTGAACAAATTTGATGATATATGGGGTAATTAGCAAATGCTAGTTGGATTAAACACAATTTCAGTTCATTTTTAGTGAAATTATCGAATAACATTTTTTTGTGCTATAACAAACGACCGAAAAATCTGAAAATTGTCTATGATAGCATTTAGGCCTTTCGTGCTATGGTGGCGTGCTATCAATGGATGTTTTTTTGTAGTGTGCTAATCTAATATCCAAAATGACCAATTGGAATTAATTTTCATCACAATGATATTATCTATTTTAGGTGTATGCAAATCCTGATTGTTGATCCCAGAAATAATCACAAGGAGAAAACCGGATTAATCCAAGTGTTAGATCAGTTAAACATAGGCGAAATAATCACTACTAGAATAAACTAAGAATGAACACGTTGACGTTTTCAGATAAGATTGTAAATAGCTTTGCGGTGTGAGAGTTGAAGGTATATGAGCAAGCGAACGTGCATAAGTAAAGGCAGAAAGTAAAGAAGACAGAGGTTCCCGCTCAAGAGGAGCAGAGCTGGTCGGTGTTTTATATCAATAATCGACTGCGAGGTCACGAGTTACGTTTGACGTCTAGCCGAGTTCGGATCGCGAGGTCGGATTACAAGAGAGATCAAAAATGAGCCTCATATTACACACTCTAAAGTCTATATTCTCTCTCTCACTCTACTCTGGCGAGCTCACTCGTCCTCCTTTTCTCTCTTTCCTACGTCTGACATTGTTCCTTATTTATAGTGAATAATGTTGTTGAGTCTGGTGTGATCCTTACGCGTCGCTTAATGGGCTTCTTCTTCTTTGGGTCCGTTGTGCCTTATCTTTCGGTCAATCTTCATATTTCTTTGATGGACCGATTCAGATCTTGGGCCGATCTTTGATCTGGTACGAAACCAGATACCAACTCTGATGTCATATGAATTGAATCATTTCAATTCACTCGTTTTATACCATTTTATATGTTTATTTTGTGACATTATTGCAAGACGTGTATACTTTTTTTCTTTTTTTTGCACATGTTCTTATCTACTCATAAAATAATTGCATAAGGAATTATTAAAATTTCACACTTTCAAATCTCACACACACATCACACACGGATACAATCAAGTTTACCTAGCAATTTTAGCAACAAATTCATCAATATTCTTATCAGAATTTCCTCCTTCAGACAAAGCTTCTTTAGCAAACTCCATCAATCTCTCAGCATTCTTTCTAATCTCTTTCCCTTTCTCCGAACTCTCTTCCATAACCTCTCCAACACATCTCACGATCTCTTCCTTTGTCACAACCCCATCTTTATCCACCTTAACCCTAACTCCAACCTTCCACACATCTTCTATAAACTTAGCATTCGTTGGTTGATCACTATAAGTCGGCATTCCAATTAAAGCCACTCCTAAGCTCAATGCCTCTAACGTTGAATTCCACCCACAATGCGTCATGAAACAACCTACCGATCTATGCGCAAGAACCTGTAACTGAGGACTCCAATTCACTATCAATCCTTTCTCACCGATTTCCTCTACGTAGTTGTTTGGGAGTTTTGTTGTTTCTGTTTCTCTAACCACCCATAAGAAGTTACGTCCGGCTTGTTTTAAACCAGTTGCGATTTCAATCATTTGTTCATCTTTTAAGACCGCTAAACTTCCAAAGGAGACGTAAATCACTGAACCTGGTTGTTTGGAGTCGAGCCAATCAAGACATTCGTTGACTTGAGCATTGAATAAGCTGATTCCATAGTCTTTATCACCTGTTAATCGTTTGTCTAAGTACATTGATGGAATCATTGGTCCTATGTTCTTGATTGGCCATTGTTTTTTCATCCATTCTAGTACCTACACAAAAAATGTCCAAAACTTCTCGATAGATAAGAATGTACCAAACCGCTGATAAACTTTATGGTGCGAAGATCTGGATTAGGTAGGAACACATCAATGACATAAACATGTGTAATGTATTGAGCTCATCATAATCTTCTAATATCAAAAGGTAATAGGACCTGACACGTATATTTTAAGATGATATACTTTATGTTCTGTCTAAATGTTTGCCACGTTACATAAGAATATACTACAAATAATCTCCACCTTGGAAACTACGCCCAATCGATATCTAATACTTTTGTCGTTTCGAAACAATGAAACAATGAAACAATGAAACAATCCTACAATTAGGGTTGGACCATAACTTGTTCGGTTCGATTGAGTTTGGATTATTCAGTTTTAGGAATTTTTTTTTATTAAATTGTGTCTGTTCGGCAAAATATCTATATTGATTCTGGAATTTTTTTATTTTAAAAAATCTGTCTATTCAAAAATTAATTATATATTGGTTCAATTTTAAATATAAAATAATAATGTAAAGTAAACGTAAATAATAAATTTCAATTAATATTAGAAATTTAAAATACATTTAAACACATTTTACTATATATCTAATTAAAATATATATATATATATATTAATTAATTTTGATTAACTATTCGGATAATTGAAATTCAGTTTTGATTCGAGAATTTTGATATATAAATTTTGTATTTATTCGAGTTTTTTTAAATTGGCTATTATCCGTTCAATAAATTTTGTAATTGTTCTGTAAATTACCATTCAATTTGGTAATTTTACCCGGCCCTATCTACAACCATATTTTAATTCCTAAAAGACCTAAATTAATTACAATTAGAACTTGCAACTTGTTAAAGTATCCACTATCCACCATTTATATCACCTAAAGGTATTTTTTATCTGGATTTCATTTTTGTAGATAGTAATCAGAGATTTTGCGAGATGTGAAAACAATAAACAACAAAGTCTCTTTAAATTTCAGAATAATTACCTCGAGTTCGAGCTCGTCGAAAGAGTTAACCAAGAAGAAGTCAATGTTGTCAACATTCACAAACTGACTACTAATGAGCTCAAACAACGATCTGCAAATATTGTTATCATACAGAAACACAGGCAAGTCACTACCCTTCAATGGAGGCATCGCAGGCAACACGACATCGTCTTGA
Organism: Biscutella laevigata subsp. laevigata; assembly: GCA_900406315.1. Lineage (NCBI taxonomy): Eukaryota > Viridiplantae > Streptophyta > Magnoliopsida > Brassicales > Brassicaceae > Biscutella > Biscutella laevigata. The sequence continues at coordinate 8,166 of OVAU01001908.1, forward strand.
AACTCCCTAAATTCTCCACGCAAGAAATGAACGTAAATCGCGTTCACAGCTGAACACTGAGTGAAAAACGACGCCGCAGAGACTCCTGGATGTTTCCGGCAAACGTCGAGAACCCAAGGCATACATGAGTCGTAAACGACGGCGTTTGGTTTGGGTTCCATGGACGAGATAAGTTGAGAGAGGCTCCGAGAGAGGTTTTCTTCCAACTTTGAGAAGTATTCCGGAGATGTGTCGGTAGATGGATGGCCTTCTTCAAAGCCATCGTCGAGTGGGAGGAAAGAGAGGGGAAGAGAGGTGGCTCCGCCAGCGATGGAACGGCGGAGGATGGAGTTGTGTGTGGAGGAAGTGGTGAGGAATGTAACGGTGACGTTTTTGGAGATAAGACGTTTTGAGAATTGGAGGAGAGGGTTTATGTGTCCTTGTATTGGAAATGATAATACTAACACATTTGCTTTAGCTTCTTCTCCCATTTTTTTGCTCTCTTCTTCTACTTCTTTTCTTCTAGGTTTTGTTGAAACAAATTTGACACAGATTATGTGGTGGGGAGAGCATAGTATATATCGGATATATATGTACATAAATGCCACTCTATATAGTTGAAGAATTATTTCTATAATAATTCTTTATATAGAAGAAAATTTGTTTATTTGTAATGATTATATATACCTTTATATCAGGTTTGGTTCTTTTGGATTTCGATTATTTTGGATATTGAATTTAAGATCCATATGAGATCTTAACCAATATCGGTTTGAATATACTCGGTTCGGTTCGAATTTCGACTATTGTCTTTGTAACCGAAAATTGGATTTTTCTGTTTAATTTGGATCGGATCGGACAAGGATTGGGTAACCGAAATAAAAAAAATCCGAAGAACCGAAATTAAAAAAATCCGAAAGTCCGAAAAATCGAAAAATTCGAAAAACAATCAGCTAAATTCGAAAAACCCTATAAATATCGTTTTTGCAAATGTATATGTTGGTTATGCAAATAATTTTGGATATCAATGAATATTCGGTTTTTATCCGATCTAAACCGATATCTATGGATATCTAATTCTTGATTTGTTCGGTTATTTGCTCATATCTGAAATCGATCTAAAAACCGATCTGAAATCAAAATTTGGGTACAGTTACGGTTCGGTTGCTTCGGATAGAATAAAAAATCTGAAGTCTACTTTTATATATTCTAAGACTGAGTATTATATTGTCCGTAATAAAATATACTAAAGAAATGATAGCCTAAGAAAGAAAACATAATTATTTGGACTTAGCTTTTTGTGATATATCAATGTTATGCCTTTTGGATGCGTTAGGTCTGCTCCATCAAAATACAGCCACTCTGACACCAATCACTGCCGCACATTATCTGGTCCATCTAAAGAATTATGCATTTTAGTACCTATACGTATACAATTCAATTTATGATTTAGCTAATGTTTAGTGACTTATGATGTACTTTCCAAATTCTGAATGAAATTTGTTTTCCTTCGGTGAGTTTTGTGAGCACATTATGTTGATCTTTTTTTTGTTTCTTTCTACTATTTCTGTATTTCTAGAAGGATTAAAAGTGATAATGGGAAAATAATTTAACATAACTCTATCAAGTACAAAGGATTGAGAGTAAAAATGTTGCCTATATATCGAGCCAACAGAATAGTGACATTCGCACAACACTTCGTTTTCTTGTCATCTACCCATGAGGGGACACTTCACTGCCTTTAAGTTATAGTGGTTGATGTCATTGCTTATGTCACATTGTTGGATTTCTAATTGTTTGGTGCCGAACTTTGATCAATAACAACTTATAAGTAAGGTGAACGACATATTTGGTATCCATATTAATTGACAGATGAAATTATAAAATAAATAGCCATATAAAGTATTTTTATATGACTATTTTATAACAAATAATGTGAATTTAATGGTAAAATATTTAGCAGTATTAATTATTAAGTCGAGACTTCAAATTCTTATAAGAACATTTGTTTCTTTTATTTATTGAGGTCTTATTTATCGTATTGAGATCTCATTTATCAAAATCTCATTTATTGGGAGTGTTTAATGACCGGTTTATTGTACTAGTTGACATAACAAAAAATATGGTTATTTTATCCAACAGTTTCGCAATACATTTCAACTTACAACGAATAAATGTATGATGTGACTCGACTTGTTTAAGTTGTTGTCAAAAATTTGAACCTAGTCTCCTTTTTGTTGAATATGGAGCAATATAAACTGTAAGCAAAATCTTTTGGGGAAAGCTCCTCAAGCTTCGGCATTTGGCTACGCCGTTTATGAGGTGGGACATTGGTACGGGTAGCTCTATATCGTTCTGGTATGACAATTGGTCATCTCGGGGTTCTTTGTTTGCGCAGCTAGGAGCTGAGGGTCCGGGTCGCCTTGGCATCCCACTAACGACCACCCTAGCCTCGGTTCTTGCGACGGTTCGCCCTGGTAGGTTCCATCGGTCCCCTGACCTCAATGTTGTTGAGTCCCTTATTCTTCATTTACAGCTTCGTCCGCCTACGGCTGTGGTCGATAGGGTTCTTTGGCGTACGTCGGTTGATTGGTTTTCGGGTCGGTTTGTGTCCTCTTATGTTTGGGAGTGTGTTCGCACTCTTTCGCCTATGGTACCCTGGGCGCGCGGTGTTTGGTTTACCCATTCGATCCCCAGGTTCGCTTTTATCACCTGGCTGGCTGTCCGTGATCGCCTCTCTACATCTACTCGCATCTCCCGTTGGTCTGGGGGTTCCAATTTCTGCACTTTTGGTTGCGAGTTGCCCGAGACGAGAGACCACCTTTTCTTCAACTGCCGGTTCTCCTCTCACGTCTGGAATTTGGTGGTTGGGAACTTCATGCTTCAGGATTACACCACTGTGTGGAGCCGTCTCCTAGTTTTGCTCACCTCACCCACGTACCCGGCTATCCGTCTACTTTTGTATCGCTTGATGTTCCAGCCCGCCATTTATCATATTTGGTGGGAGCGGAACTCTAGGTTTCACTCTTCACGGCCGCCTTCCTCCCCGCAGGTGCTCGGCAGGCTGATTAATCGGAGTATGCGGAACAAGTTAGGCTTCTCTTTCCCCCCCCCCTGGGGGTATTGGGAGTGACCTGCATATGGCTTGGCTCCAAACTCGCCTAGGTATCACTGAGCCGGAGGGTGGTGTGTAGCTGGACACAATTTTCCTTTCCTGTGTTTTTCCCATTGGGTTTTCGCAGTAAAGATTTTTATCGAGGTCAGCTGTACATCGCCCACCCCCATCCTCTCTCTCTCTTGGTTTTTTTTAGCCATTATGTTGTTGTATATTCAGCTTTTTAGCTTGTAGCAGGGCAACCTGTAAAACCGTTTTTTTTGGTGTTATATATTCTTACATTACAAAAAAAAAAAAAAAAAANGATTACATTCATGCATAAGAAAAATATGAACTCTAAGAGTTTAAGACTTGAGATTAATCACATAACAATTTAAAAAAGTTTGTGGATTACCTCCATTCATTGTTGTGGATTTCTTCTTGAATGGTTATGAAATGATGAAGATAGTTTTGATAATAAGTTACGAGTTGATGTTTCTTTCCTCTTTGTCTTTGTGATGAAGCAAATATATGTATTTATAGGTTAGGAGAATATCTAATTCCATATTCTTGATTAATTTCTACTATCCATCAAAGAAGAGATGATTTATATGTATGTGTTTTTCATGTTGATGCAATTAACTCTTAGTTCATGCATTTGTGATAAGTAATCTCTTAATCATCATAAAAGTGACATATAAACTTTTGTTTCATTGTTACGATGATAAGTAACCTCTTAGTTGATGACAAAAAATAACCTCTTAATCATTATAAGAGTAATTCAGAAAAGATAAATAAACTTTTAGTTTATTTTTAGAGAGATTTAGACCAATTCCATTCATTGGTTCTTAAACAAGAGTTCTTAACAATATTATAATAATATTTACACTAAACTCATAAGTTAAGAACCCCAAAAATTTTTTTATTAAAATTTTTCTCCATGTGTAGATACTACTTGGAATTCTTAAAAAAAAATTAATTAAACATTAATATTAAAACATACACTATCAAACATTACTATAAAATATACACTATCAAAATTACTATCAAACAGAGCCAAAATTACTATCAAACATAACTTAAACTACCAAACATACACTTTGATCATCAGTATTGATGGCAGAAAGATGAGGAAAAGCTTCGGCGCAAGACCGAATAGCAAACCTTGTATCACTAACTTTATGAAATCACTGCAAAGAAAAAAAAGACAATTCAATATGTCCAATATTAGTTTCATGAAGAATGAAACAAATGTTAAAGAGGAAGAAGAGAACTCACTGTTCGATAGTCATGAAGAAGGAAACAGCAGCCCAACGAGTTTTGAAAGAGACGAAAGATGCTGGCATGATTGACATTTGGTCATTCACCACATTCTCCCTTTCTTCAGCAATCTACATAACAATCAAGATTTTGAAATGAAGCTAAGGAAGAACTCAGTCTTTGTACAAAATATAGACTAAGAGTTGAAATGGAGCCAAAAGAAGATTTAAAAGAGGATATTTTTCACTTAAAGTACTGATTTGCCGATGTTGATCATACATATTGCGTATGTCCAGCAAACACAAACACATTCAAATGAATGAGATCAAGAAATAATCGAGATTAACATGAAACGGTACAGAAACACAAGAAACACAAGATTCAAAAGTGGGGCAAGTAACTTAACCTCTCAAGTAATTTCTTTAATCAAAAACAGATTTCAGCTCTCAATTCGATAATAACATTCCTTCTTTGAAAGCTAAGGCCATAGAGGAAGACAAAACATGATTCATAGTACAGAATACTCCAACTTTACAGGAAAACCATATGCAAAAAAATGGCATCGAAAGCTAAGGCCACGAAGGAAGACAAACATGATTCATAGTACAGATTATCAATTCGAATCATACTCCAACATATACTCCTTCATATACATACTCTTTCAAATACATACTCCTTCATAACCTAAAGACACCAATCTATGAGCTTCGCACTCAGTTGCAAACATTCACTTGAAACAAGTCACATATGAACTGTAAACACCGACCAAAAATCATACTCTAACCTACTCGAAATCAACCAAATACTCGAAGAAACGAAGCAAGATAACACAAAAATACCTTACCCAACAAAAGCCCCAAATCGATTTTTAAGGATTCAAATCTCCAAATCGATTTATAAGGTTTCAAAACCCCATGTCGCCTCGCCTATGCAACTCGGCTTCTCGTCGCCGACAAAGCTTCGTCCGTCGTCGTCTCCGACAGAGAAATCGGGAACGCGGCGAAAATCACCTGATAAAGAGATATTTCGCCTTCTCTTTATTAGATTAAGAAGAAGACTGATATCTAATTATAGTCAA
>OVAU01001910.1:0-13574 GCA_900406315.1 Biscutella laevigata subsp. laevigata
CGTGACAATTTTTTAAACTATATCACCCTTTTCCAAATGTCCCATTGAATTTTTTTGTAAAATTTTATACTTTCATATATGTATTCATATTTTTTGTAGATAGAGGGGTGACACGTGTCAAGCCGGGAGTCACTCCCTCCTCTCATTTATATACGATGTATANCAAGCCTGAAGTCACTCCCTCCTCTCATTATATATAAGATTTAAATCATGATTTTTTATTACAAAAGTCTAATAGTGCTCAAACCAATGAACTCTTTGATTAGTCTTACTACAAATCATAGAGAGATGTAAGCATTTGCAATCTTAAACATGAGAAATCTTGAATACCACCCAAGTTATAGCAAACCTATAATTATTGAGCTATCTACTGCACCATCCATAACATAACAGTTTCTTATGTAATTATCCACTTTTGTTGTTATCCTTTTATTCATTGAATCACTACTAAATCTCATGTTTTGTTTTATGTCAATTGATACAATCTCCAACTTTGAACCATTGATCTATGAAGTTGTGATTATTCAATGTTTTGAACAGGAGGCGACAATCAAAGTGAACGGTGAAAAAGCATATTAATACGCCAAAGCATAAGTTTGAATTGTTCATATACTAGTGCGTATATCTTCGTATTACAGTGGAAAACAGAGCCACACTTTGTTTGCAACACTTATGGTGATTCCAATTATAGGTAATGGGTCAACCCGTATGCAGATCATAGACTCGGATCTCTGGTCTATGAACAGTAACACAACAAATAGTGCTGTAAAATTCATTCACATACTAACTTGCATAACCACAACTTGTCAAAAATAATTAACCTGCCCTGAAATTCTTATGCATATAAACTCTTTTTAGATTCTCTCCTCAATAGCTCATAACAAAGAAAAACACAGCAGAAAAATCCTTTAATAAACTTTCAAAATAAAAACTTTTTTTAAAACAATTTTAATATATTCATATATTTACAAAATATATACTAAATAAGATTGATATAATTAATTGTCAAAATATTAAAAATAAAAATATATAAATTTATATCATGTAACATATGAAATGTATGAAATAAATTTATAATTAAAATAATCTAAAAATAATCTAAAACAATTATAAAAACAGAAAATTAACAAATTAACTCATGCATAGCACGGTTATTCTCCTGATATATAATATATATAATATGAAGGTAATTGTAGGTATATTTTGGCCCATATAGGCCCGTTTTAAATTTGCACTAAACGAAAGGCCGAAGAAAAACTGTTTGACCGGCAAGAACGGGAATTGATCGTTAATCTCCGCACGTTCATCGGAGTTTTCGTACGTTGGTCTGAATCAACCCGAATCTGCTTCTCCATGTTCTTCTTCCATTCTTGAATCTCTTTGCTGCGAAAAAATCGAAACTAAGCGTCCCACATTCTCCGGTAACCAATGTCTCGTTTTTTGTTTTCTTTTTTCGGCCAGAGCCTGTCAAATAGGCACTCTTGTTTCATGTCACGCCTCTTAATCTGCTTCTGCTTGATGATTTTACGTTTTTTTATAATTTGATAGCTCTATTTCTACGACTGCGTAATTTATTTGGCGTTGAGAGATGTGTGAAAATGAATACGACCTATCGGATTATAGCATTGCACGTGCACAGGTCTTAGATTTCTGGGCATCAATGAATTCAGCCAATAGCTCTAGCTATAATTTGTTTATGCAAGCAAAAACGTATGTGTGCATTGTATATCAAAGATGGAGAATGTGAGAATTTGAGTCGTTTCTGTGTTCTTACAGTGTTTGATTAAATGAGAAGCTGACTTATACTCAAACGTGAACTTTCCTTTATTTTTAGGTTGGTGTTTGCTCGCCAAGTAAGCTAATCCTTGTCTAGCTAAAAATGGAAACTGATCCTGCTGACTCTTCATCTCAGTCTCCAGCTATACTCTCTGAGAAAGATGTAACTGTTCCTATTAATTCTGAACCTTCTGGAAAAGTTATGGGCGATGGGGAAGATCCCATGAGCTCTGTAGGAGAAGCTCCTAAAGACTCCAATAATACAGAAGCTTCAGATTCAAAGGTTGATACAGAGATACCTGCTGTGTCTACCCGTGGTGAAATTTCCAGTAAAACAGAGGATATAGTTCCCTGCCCGCCAGATTCCTCCCCACGTGAATCACCATCATCTATATTTTCTTCTACTGGTCTTTCTACTTGGGCCAGAAGTTTAAAATTCCCGCAACAAGATCCACAAACTACTCAAGTTGGTGGTGCTTTTGAGTTGCTCACAAAAGCTGTGGTTGATTCATCTCGTGGTGCCGCAAAAGCAATGCAGGTTAAAGCACGCCACATTGTCTCTCAGAACAAAAGAAGATACCAGGTTTAGTAATTTTGTCTTCCTGATTTGTTTAAGCACATTACGTCACAACTGCTTGTTGCAGTAACACTATCCTTTTGTAAAGGCTGGCCCAAACTGTTTTCTCAAAATTAGTAATTACCATAATTTTTAATGAGTTTTTCATCCTCTCCAGTGTAATGCATCGACTAGAATATAGCATATGCAAGTGCCTGGATGAGTATCACTTACATCTCTTGTTTTGCATGACACCTGGTATAATCTTAAGGTGGGGGAATTCGATTTGGACATGACATATATAACCGAGAATATAATCGCAATGGGGTTCCCAGCTGGTGATATAAGCTCTGGTCTTTTCGGATTTTTTGAGGTAACAAGCTTTTCATGGTCTGGCCGGCCCAACCAGTTCTTTTCTTCTCTCGGCCTTGAGTTTAATTGAAAAATGTCATATTCAGGGACTATATCGCAATCACATGGAAGAGGTGATCAAGTTTTTTGAAACTCATCACAAGGTAATGAACTCCACCACATCTTATAAGATATGAATTGGATTTGAATAGACAATAATGTAGCAGTTACGTACTTGGCTTATACTTGATCATGTCAGCTCATACCAGATCTCTAAACCTTGTTCCCAATATGCAGGATAAATATAAGGTCTATAACCTTTGTTCAGAGAGATTGTATGATGCTTCAAGATTTGAGGGGAAGGTATATACGAACTCTACTCACTTGCTATCTCAGATATGTCTTGCAGGCAGTTTCTGTCGTTGCCCCTATTTTCAAAGCTAGTATTTATATACCTCTAACAGCGTTTTCTCCATTACATGTCTGATTTCCATTTTTGCAGGTTGCATCTTTCCCATTTGATGACCATAACTGTCCTCCAATTCAATTAATACCATCATTTTGTCAAAGTGCATACACATGGTTGAAGCAAGATATCCAAAATGTAGTGGTAGTTCATTGTAAAGCCGGAATGGCAAGAACCGGATTGATGATATGCTGTCTTCTTCTATATCTCAAGGTATGACTTAAATTAAGCGCATAGTCTTGTCCGATGCACACATTCCTTCTCTGTAAGACTCCTGTGACTGATCTGACTGATGAATTCATTGCAGTTCTTTCCCACAGATGAGGAGGCTATTGATTACTATAACCAAAAAAGATGTCTCGACGGGAAAGCTCTCGTTCTCCCAAGTCAAATTGTATGCCCGGAGCTCATACCAATTTTCTTATGCGCTTGCTCAGTTCCTCCTCATCTTATTGAATAAGTTTCTTGTTTCCTCAGAGATATGTCAAGTATTACCAACGTATCCAAAATCAGTTTGAAGGGAAAATTCCACCCGAGCGAAGGTATGCTCTAGGCATATATGAATCTGAGCAATCAGTTAGTTTAGTCAGTTTGGTCCCGGTGATATTCTTATATCCCTAACCAGCGCTCAAACATTTGTGTAGATGCATGCTCAGAGGGTTTCGCCTAATCAACTGCCCTTACTGGATTAGACCTGCAATAACCATCTCTAACCACAGTGGTATAGAGCTAATTTCTTCTTGTCTCTATTACTTTGGCACATACGTGAAAAATGCTCTGTTTTCTTCTATCGAACAGATATACTTTTCTCAACAAAGAAACATCAGAAAACCAAGGATTTGAGGGTTGGCATCTTTCTCCTTGGTTATTCTCTCTCTCTCTAACCACGACTTTTCTTGACATATAAACTCTTGTTTATGTCTTCCGTAGCCTGAAGATTTTTGGATGAAGGCAACAAGAAAAGGAATTCTTGTCTTTGCAATACCTGGTGAAGCTGGATTAACAGAATTAGTCGGTGACTTCAAAATCCACTTTCAAGACAGCGGTGGAGATTTCTACTGGTAAACTCTGTCGTCTGTTCCTTCACAGTGCCTTGCTCAATCTTCCAAACTGACAAATTTCACTAACTTTCTCTGTTTTCGACACGAAGTTGGCTAAATACAGCACTGACTGATAACAGAACAATGCTGAGAGGTAGTGACTTTGATGGCTTTGAAAAGGTGAGATGAGCTCTTATTGGCCTTGAACAAACCTAGTTGCTTTCCATTAGACCTGATCCTACGACGGTTTTGCAGAGAAAACTACCTGCACCTGGTTTCCATGTCGAGATCGTAATGATAGAAGCCAACAATGCTCAACCAACAAAGCCCAAGTCTGATACTTCTTACTCCACTGAACAACAACAACCTCAAAGCAGCTCCGGTGCTGGTTCCAACAACAACACCAAGTCTAAACAGAACAAAGATGATGATGTATTCTCCGACAGTGATGGAGAAGAAGAAAAAAACTCGAAATCCATCGAATCTAGATCAACTACTGAGGAAACTGTAGGCTCGATGCACACAACTACTCAACCTCATCGCAACCATGAACATCCAAATACCCATGACCTTTCTGCTAACGGACTTGGCACAAGTTCATCATCCTCAGATGTTTATGTTCCATTACGGAAAAACTCATTAGACGCGAGTGATATCAAAGCTATTGCTGCAGACGCATCAGTCTTCTCCTTTGGAGATGAGGAAGATGACTATGAAAGTGAGTGAGCTTGAATACTCAAGGTTTCAGACGCAAACAGATTTTGTTTCGACTCTGTTTCTATATACCTTCCAATTATCAATAAAAGAACTGTAACTATTTTTCAGCATAAACAATTAAACCTAAAGTAAACCTTAAGACACCAGTTTTTTAATGAAATTGCAAATTATAAAACATAATAACGAAATCTTTTTATTGTTTTCCAATTGCATTTTGTGGTTGACTATAATATGTCGTAACGTGAAATAGTAAGTGAATTTTTTGTAAATGATTAGCAATGAATCAAGAATAGTAAGTAAGCTTGAGGCATTGAAACTTGAAAATGAAATGTTAATATCAAAATAAAGAAACAAACAAAATTATAGAAACAGTTTTTTTAAAAAAGAGGTGTAAATCAAACGGAACTAGTAGCTTCAGTTTGAGACCACCTCCTTAACGTGCAAGCCACCAAGTTCCTTCCTGCAAGTAACCCTAACTTTGTCTTCAACATAGCTAACCTACCACCACCAATACCCCTTGCAACCTCTGCACCACCATCAGCAACCAATGGCAACGGCTCCTCAATCACCGTCTCAAGACCTCTCTGGTTACCACCAACTACCACGACCACGCGTTTTGTTTCATCACCATCCATACTCACCACCAATGTCCTCCTTCGTTCACGCAGCCATTCCCTAACTTCACTTGTAACCACTCTGCATTTCTTCACCTTCAGCTTAACCAAATTAGGACAGCCTAAAGCAAGTGCCTTGATCCCGACATCTGAAAGTGGACATCCCTTGATACAGAATTTCCTCAACGCTACACATTTCTCTGCGATGCAAGCCATTTCTGCGTCCCCAATCGTACCACTTCCACAAAGAGCTAGGCGCTCGAGTTTCTTACAGTTTGAAGCAATAGCAGACAAACTCTCATGGGTCGCATTAACACCGATAAGTACAAGTTCTTGCAAATTCAAACAGTGGTTAGCTACAGACATCAGACCCTCATCACCAATTCTCTTAGTTCTCCAACCATCAATGTGAAGCTTTCTCAAGAGTTTGCATCTCTCTACAACACTAGCTAAACCTAAATTCGAGCATTCAGGGGTTTTCAATATGTGCAAAGTCTCTAAATTTCGACATTTTGATAGGACAGAGAGTCCAACATCGCTGACTTGGAGCCTCTCTAGGTGAATTTCAGTTAAGGAACTACTTCCATCTTCATTCATTTTAAGAATTTTATCCCAATTACCTAAACAACGAATGATTTTCAGTTTTTTCAGTGTTCTTGTTTCAACCAAAGATTGGAATACCTGACCGTTAACGAGCTCCTTCAAGCAAATCGACCTAAGCGAAGAAGACAAGTTTAGCTGAACTGGCTCAGCCGATTGGTGAATTCCCTTAATCCGCTTCACAGATAACTCCTCAAGAAGCTTGCAATGCTCGAGCATCGCGTTCAAGCCCTTTGCGCCGAAATTGCAGGAGCCGCAAGAGAGCTTCTTCAAGCTCTTACAGTTTCGAGCGAACGCTTCCATTCCTAGATTCGTGATCTCACGACAACCACGAAGTTTGACTCGAATCAGATTCGAACAAGAAACTGAGACCATGACTAAAGCTTCATCGCTCAGGCTGAAAGACCTTCGATCACATCGAAGAGCGAGCTTAGTCACGGAATCGAAACGGTTGAACATACAAGGCAAAAATGGGAGAATCTCCGCCTTAGCGTCAAGAGATAACCGGTGACGATTCTGACCGTCGACGAACAACCACCGTTTGCATACGAGAGAACACCGCTTCCGATCTCCAGCGCCGAGAAACTGAAAGACATGAGCTAAACAACCGTCAGGAAGATTTCCCATAAAATCACAATCTCCACCTGCAACAACATCTTCAAAACCAATCGATTCGCAATCGGAAAACTCCGGAGACGAAAGCCAAAAAGCGGAATCTCGTTCAGTCGGTTCCGCCGGATAAGACGGAGCCTGACCCATATATTTTTGTGTGGTGCAAACGCCACCGATACAAAAAGGTAAAGGTGGGGTTGAATCGAGAGTCGCGAGTCACGATGGCTGGTGCGATATACTTTTTGCTTTCCATCATTTCTATTTTAAAGTTTTCCTAAGCTGAGTCATCAACTTAAACGTTTTGGGCCATTAAATGTTTTGGCCCACTAAACTTTTTGGCCAACTAGACTTTTTGGGCCATTAAACGTTTTGGCCCGTATCAAAGTATTGATATCAAAATCAAAATTACAACAATTAATTGTGATGTCTAACATTTGTAAAAGGGAAAAAAAAAACACAATTTAGTTAATGACTAACACAAGATATTTTTTTTTTTTTTTTTTCATGTGGGATACAGACTCATCCTACTGGTTTTTAGGTGCTCACGCAGGAGCTAAGAGGAATCGAAGTCCTCACACGTGAGATGCTACAATTCGGGTGGGATTCGGGTCGGGTCGGGTCAATTCGGTTCGGGTTTTTGGTTTTTCGGTTTTTTCGGGTTTGAAATTTTGTTTCCGAATTGAACCGAAAAAATTTTGGTTCGGTTCGGGTTTCGGTTAATTCGGTTTTTTTGGAAAATTTCCGAAATTAACCGATTTTTTGGGTAAACCGGAAAATTTTCGGTTATTTCGGTTAATTCGGTTATTTTCGGGTAATTTCGGTTATTTGGTTCAATTTTCAAAATTTTGGTTTAATTTTGGTTTAATTTCGGTTCAATTTCCGAAATTGAAAAAAAAAATCAAATTCGGTTAACCGATCGGTTCGGCGAACAGAACCGATCCAAACCGATAACCGAAATCAATTTTAAGTTCTTCCGATTGATAACCAATCAATAACCGAAACCGAACCGAAAACCGAAAAACCGGTTCGGTTCAGAAATTTCGGTTCAGTTATAATTCCCAGGGCGAGCTACAATCATGGCACAACCGCCAGACTAAAGGAGCTTCTCGACTAACACAAGATATTTATTCCATAAATTATACCAAAATATTACTTCCTCCGTTCATCAATATAAGAGGTTTAAGCATTTTATTTTTGTTCCATTTTAAGTGATGTTTTCGATTTTCAATGCATAAATTTAAAGTTAAAAAACATTAATATTATGCAGTATGATTTTTGATTGGTTAAAATAGGTGAAGTTCATGGTGTTTTTATGAAGATAAACTTAATGATGTTTTGTGTTTTATTAATCAACGTGAAAAACCTTTAAACATCGAATATTGAATAACGGAGGATTTTGAAAATTTCATCAAAAATGATGGAGGAATCATTATGAATTCATTCATTTTTTTTTTTTTGTCAACTACTTAGCATTATATTAAACATGAGTTAGCAACCACTTTACAACAGAATTTGCACAGTTACTTCTCGTCTTCTTGGCAAGATCATCAGCCAAAAAATTGCAAGTCCTAGGAACATGCTTATATATACAGTTAGGCCATCTGTTCAAAAGATACAAAACATCCGCCAAAATAGGTGCAATTGGGTGATGAAGCCAACTTACTTGTCGTCCTCTACTACTTCTCTGGGCTTGCTGCAGCCAGTGGATGAGCTGCTGCGAATCTGAACAGAAGATAACTTCTGTATAGCCCAGTCTTCGCACTTGTTTGATAGCTTCCTTGAAGGCTTGAGCCTCCGCTGCCAACGGCGTGGGAAGGGGATTCAATCTACCACTGCCTATTACTTGTACATCTCCTTCTGGCTTCTGTATTACCCAGGCATAACCTTCATTCTCTTTGTTATTCTTCCAAGAGGCATCAACGTAACACAAAGTAATATGGGAATTAACTCTTTGCTTCTGCCGACCCCTGTCTTCAAAACCCGATCGAAAGAGAGTTGATTTGATCAATTTTTTTCTTGACTCCTGCCATAAGATACAATTAGTACGAGTTTTAAAGATAATATCAGGAATCATAAGGTGTTTAGACCTAAATATGAAATTATTCCTAGCTTTCCAAATGTTTCAACCCAGAAAAGGAAAGTTAGCATTATTCAGGGGACCATATTAATCAACACAGAGATAATAACTGCAATTTTGAAGTCATTATCTTCCCATGATTTACTGTGATAACCACTAAGGTCCCAAACTTATTTGGCTATCCGACAAGTGAAGAGCATATGCTTGGTTGTTTCATCTCCTTCGCCACACAGCTGACACTCTTTACTAATCGGAATGCGCTTACTTAAGTTATAGGCCGTGGGCAGAGCTTCATTTAGAACCCTCCACCAAAAGTGCTTGACCTTGGGAGGAAATTCAATTTCCCAGATTTTCCCATACAGCCCTTTCAAAGTATGTTGGGTAGATGTTCCTTCATTACTGCTTCCCTTGACCTCAACTCTTCTTGCTATATGGTAACCACTTTTAACATTATAAATTCCATCTCTCGTATATCGCCAAGTTAGGAAATCTCCCCTATTCCATTCATTTACCTTTATCCTTGTAATAAAGTTAATGTCCTCTTGGCAGAAGTTATTGACAAGCTTCTCGTTATCCCAACTACGCGTACCTGGCTTAAACAAAGTGCAAACACGCGCATCCTTTTTGTCCTTAGTATGTCTCTGCTTCTTTGGAGGACGCATTTTCTCCGCCAGAATCCAGTTATCTTTCCATATGCTTATATCTTCACCACTACCCACCTGCCAATAAACCGCCTTCCGAAGGATTTTATTCCCTTGATACTCCTCCAAGCATGGCTTGGCCTACTTCCAATTCTGGCATCAAGCAAACTATCGTTGGGGTAATACTTCGATTTAAAGAGCTTTGCTAGCAAACTGTCAGGTTTATGAATCAGTCTCCAACTCTGCTTTGCAATTAGAGCAATATTGAAATCTCTAAGCTCTCTTAGACCAATACCACCTTCCTTTTTAGGCTTTGAAGTTGTATCCCAAGGTATCTAAGGGATTTTATGCCTATCTAGTTGACTCGACCAAAAGAAACGTCTCACCATTTTATTGATTTGGTTAAACACTGAATTAGGGAGGATAAAACAAGGCATTGCATATGTAGGGAGGGCTTGAATCACTGCTTTAATCATAGTTTCTTTTCCTGCTGGAGATAATAACTTTGCATACCAACTCTCCACCTTAGATTGAACTCTTTGAACAATGTAGGAAAAGCTAGAAGCCTTGTTTCTTCCAATATACTCAGGGAGCCATAGTTACTTGTTGAACCCGCCTACATTCATAATTCCCATAGTTTCTGCAACTTCTAGTTTTAGAGACTAACTCACTCATCTTCCAAAAGAGAGAGACGATTTCTGAAAATTAACTTTCTGTCCTGAAATTCTACCATAATCCTCCAAGACAGAAAGAAGGGTTCTACATTCCTCTATATTGGCCTTGCAAAGAACTAGTGAATCATCTGCAAAAAGGATATGGGAGACTACAGGGCCTTTGTAACTAGCTTTAAACCCATGGAGAGATCCTTGCTCTACTATCTTCTTAATTAAATATGATAACCCCTCAGAACAAATGAGATATAAATAAGGAGAAAGTGGGTCACCTTGACGAATCCTGCAATTTGGCTTGATGTTTCCTTCAGGGGATCCGTTTATGAGAACAGAATAAGTATGGGTTGTTATGCAGGCTTCAATCCACCCACACCAACTCTCTGCAAAACCCAGTTTCCTCATCATAAAATCCAAGTATTCCCAGCTCACCTTATCAAAGGCTTTAGTAATATCTAACTTAATAGCCATATAAGGATCTTTTAAATGCCGTGTTTTAAGAGAGTGAAGAAGCTCATGAGCAATAAGCACATTATTTGTAATCAATCTATCTGGGATGAAGGTATTTTGGTTTTCTGAAATTATAGTTTGAAGCCAGGGTTTAAGTCTCTTAGCTAGAATTTTTGAGATAATTTTATACACTACGTTCCAGAGACTGATAGGTTTATAGTCTTTAACCTCAATTGGGTTATTTGTTTTGGGGATCAGGCAAATAAGGGTATGATAATTTGAGGATCAAAATAACCATGCTAAAAAAAAGTGCTCAACCAAATTAACCACACCTTTGCCTATAGCCTTTCAATGGTGCTTGTAAAAACTCACATTGAAGCCATCATAGCCTAGGCATTTGTCTACATTCATCTGGGCAAGAGCTTCTTCAATCTCCTCTATTGTAACTTCTCTTACAAGGCTCCAGTTCATTTCATGGCTTACTCTTGGTTCCAGTTCTTGAAGTACCTGAGGAGCATTATCATAACCATTAGTTCCAAAAATATTCTCAAAATATGAAGTTGTTATTTTCTTTATTTCTCCTCAGTGTAATGATATAAGTCATCTTCGCCTTTGAGCTTAGCACCCTACTCTTTGTTTTCCAATACTCTTCCTCTAATCGGTATTGATGGTGAAGCTCTTTCTTAAAACTTTGAATGTAAGTAAAATCGATTGCAGGACATTCATAAGCTTGATTGATTTTTACCTTCAATTCGTCAATCTGCTTCTTTGAATTAGTACAATGACTTCTCCTCCAACGAGATAATCTGCTTCTACAACGATAAAGCACTTGGTTAAACTGTCATGGGCTTAGATGATGACATTTCTCCTCCCAGGCTTGCTTCACCTCCCTATGAACCTCTTCAATATGACCCCACCTGTTATCATACCTGAATAACTTTCACTTATGCCTTAGTTGGCCGCCTGTTTGGAGTAACAAGGGACGGTGATCCGATCTTATCCATTGCAACACTTCAATCTCAGCTATGGGAAAGAGATCAAGCCATTCTACATTCGCCATGACTCTGTCTATCCTCGTCTGGATGGTTTGGTTGTTCCTATTCCCTATCCAAGTGAAGTTGTAGCCTTTTTTGGAATATCATTCAGACCCCAAGCGTTGATGAATTGATTGAATGGCCTAAATGTATCATGTCCTCTAGTATAACCTCTTTTCTTCTCAGCGTTACTCCTTATATCGTTACAATCCCCCAACACTAACTTAGGAGCTCTCTGGTTTAACATATTCACACCTTCTTCTACCAGCAAGTTCCACATTACTTTTCTTGTTGCTGCATCCGGGCTTCCATATATATACATTATCTCAAAAGAAATAGCGCATTCAGTCACCAATATATTAGTACGATTCAGAGTTACATGCCCTACCGCTGTACAAGAGATCGTGGGCTTCCAAAAAATGACCAAACCACCAATTGATCCCAGAGCCGAGACTATCAAGCTGTTACCAAAACCGAGCTGCTTACCAATAGACTAAACATAACTATCTACATTTTTTTTTCAATGAGGAACAAGATATCAGGAGTATAGTTTCTTGTGATATCCTTTAGATACCAAATTGTCAGGGGGTTCCCCAATCCCTGACAATTCCAATGTAAGATCCTCATGATTCTTGTGGTGGTTTAAGGCAAACTAATCAAATGAGAATAGTAGAAGAACACAAACCAAATGAAATTCCAGAGAGATTTCGAAAAGAAATTTCAAACAGAAATCGCGAGTAGCTGAATCTTAAGAGAAGTCAATCGATTGATCGCTGATTAGGAGAATCGAATCGAGGGTTCTAGAGCTTCGGACGAAGAATCACGAAAAGAAGAGAGTTAGATCCATCATTGTTCTCTCTATGAATTCATTCATTTCAACCTATGAACTTTGACCATAACTAAATTGGGAAATATAAATATATTTGATCTATTTTTCTATTTTCTATATAATATGTTAGAGAGAAAACGGATGGCAGCTGTATGTGACAAATTATTTTATTTTGAAATTACAGTTTGATTTATTATTTATTTTTAGGTGTAAATTCGTAAAGAATATAAATTTAAATATAAAGTCATGGTCCCATCACCAGCCTGTTTTTTATCTTTTACCATTTAGTATTCATTTTGTTCTGAAAAAAGTAAAAAAAAAAAATGTTTTGATTTGTAGTAAAGTAAGAAACCACATGTTTCGATTTTCAAGATATGTGAAGTTTTGTATCCTTTTTTATAGTATTTGCATATCTTTGTGAAATGATTATAGAAAGGCAAACATTTTGTTAGCGGAATTAATATGAGTACCAAATAATAATTATATATAAAAGTTGGTTTTGTTGTCTCTTAAATTTCCAACCGAAAATAATAATACGAAGAACAGTGACGAGGGCTAAAAACGGCTAGGTTTGACTCCAAAATTGTTTTGAGATCTCGAATGGATTCTGATCACACGTAGTTATTTGTGAATTTTCTTTAATGTAGATACTATATTTTCTAATTATGAACTGTGTTACTAGTGATTAACTTGATGGTAATGATGTTAGATTAGTGTAATAATGATAACTTACCAATAATAATGATAGAAAATTATGAAGACATGGACTTTTTTACAACCAGGTTTATTTTGATTGTATCAAATTATTGTGTTACCTAACGAATCAATCATGTTTAGATGCAATACAATGGATTATGAAATAGAATTATATTTTAATTGGGACAGGATAAAATTTAATTAGACAAGTGTGAACTTTGAAGTAAGACTAAGTTACATTGACCAACAAAAACTTAGACCAAAAGCATGGATGTTATTTTAAGTATTATAGAAATGAAAATGCACAAAACACTAAGACAGAAAAGGAGCAAAGCTAGGCAATACATTGAACAGTAAATGGGTGATACCTAAGAGCATCTCCAACCACAACACTATAATAGTGTGAAAATTACACTATTTTTGTGTGATTTTAACACTAAAAACAAC
>OVAU01001911.1:0-13574 GCA_900406315.1 Biscutella laevigata subsp. laevigata
ATAAAATATCATGTTGGTTAGTTTGTTAGATATATTTAATTTAATTTATGTAATCATTAATGAAATAGTTCCTTATAACTTTATAGTCGATAAACTTTCTATTAATATAATAGATACTAGTTGCGTGAGGACAATTTTTGTATGTTATATCGCACAACAATTATTTAACGTCTTTTTTTTTCTAAAAACTAGTCGCGTAGACTTTCTAACACCAAATAAATCTAGAAAACCGATTAAACCAATTGGTAGATCTCTTAATTTCTCTCATTTTCCTTGTATGGTGACACTACGAGATACAGAATGGATGTCCCGATTAGAGGCCTACAACTGTTTCAGGCTGCAGCTGTTGCTTTCGAAGAAATTGTCAATACTAGAGATTGTAGCAATTGGTGGTCAATTGGAAAAAAAAACTCCCTTCTCGAAGCACTTCTAGGTTTTCGTTTCAATGTTCATGATTTATCTGCTTTAGAACCATATTGTATCTTTCAAGTACATTATTTGCGAAGAAAGAGTGTGCACATTATTTGCAAAATTATTTAGAGAGAATGATTTTACATTTGATTTGCAAATCTGTTCAGCACATTTATTCAGATAGCTAGGTTTTTATTTTACTTTATTTACTATTTTTTTTTTTGTATGAGAATGGAGCAAGAGCCCCAATCCAAAAACTCCACTAAATCAAGTCCTTACATCACGTGGGAACACCGCCCCAGCTAAGTCTTCATTATAAATCGAGCCAATACAATCCAAAGACTCAACAAAAGAATGAAATCCTAATGGTAAAGAGAACGCATAGTTTGCCAATCCGTCAGCTAGACGATTGACTTCCCTATACACATGAACAACACGGACAATCCAGTCCCTTGCAAGAAAGCCATGGCACAAACGTACCAGGAAAGACAATGGGTTTGCATCACTAATCCCCGTCTGCAAAAACCCCACCACACTCTTCGAATCCACCTCGAGAATTACTCGCCGGTGACCTCGCTCCTAAGCCAGCTACAAGCCATAGTACACTCCCCAAATCTCCGCCAATGGGGCCGAACAAAGGCCAATGTTCACGGCAAATCCACCCTGCCACAAGCCATCTGGCCCACGCACCACACCACCAGCAGTCGCAAGACCTGGGTTCCCCCGTGAAGCCCCGTCCGTATTTACCTTCATCCATCCCACCTCCGGCTTCCTCCAACCAACCATAATCTGAGTCTAAAAATGTACTTACTCTATTTACTTTATTTACTTTATTTACTATTGTGTGGTGTGTCTAAAAATGTTGTATAAAATAATTATATATTTAACTACAAAATTTCATAATTAAATATTTATATATTTTGGTTATCAGAATTATTTATCTTTTACATAAATGCCAAGCCAAATCAACTAAATTTTGGTTATCGGTTTTTAATTTTTTTATCAGAATTATTGAATTTGTCATTTAATTGGAAAATTTTAGATATTTTATATCAATTAAATAATTTTAATTTATTTGGTTCGAGTCTTCTCTGTTAATTAGTATTTTGATATATTTTTCAACTTTTAGTTTATTTTTGATTGAATTATAGAATTTATTGTTTAATCGGTCAATTCCATATATTTCATATCAACTAAATAATTTCAAATTTATCGGTTAGAGTATTTTCTGTTAATTCAACTATTTGATACAATTTTAAAATTTGATTTATTCTTTATTTAATTTCGGTTTTGATTAAAAGAAATCATTTACTGGTTCTGTTCGAACACATTTTAATTTTTGGTCAAAATTGAACCGGTTAATGGTTGAAAATCAATTTTTACCTGAAAACCAAAAATTCTAATTCGGTCTAGTTCGGTTTGACATTTTTGGTTAGGGTCAATATCTCATGTCTAAAATGACGTCGTTTGGTGACATAAGGCATAAAGTTATGCTTTCTTTGTAAGAGAAGAAACTTATGATGACCTGAGACTAAAGAAGAGATTTTGATGAACACAAGACATAGCCGCAAAACTAGGAATATCTATTGCAGAAATTCTAGTCTTATTTATATGGAGATCAATAATATTCTCAGAGCTTAACCTAAACAACAAATTTAGAAGAGATCATCAAAAAGAAAATAGAAGTTAATCAATGGCAGCGATACAGCAACAGAAAGGAACAGGCTTGGGGATTCAGTACGAGGATCTTGTCCCTAAATCCGAATGGAAAGATGAACCTGAAGCAACTCTTCTCACCATTGAGCTTCCAGGTTTGTAGAGTTGGAAATATACATATTTGACTAATTACAGTGGTTTTTTGATTCTGATGTGAAACGGATATTGAAGGTTTTGCAAAGGAACAAATAAAGGTAACGTATGTACACACCTCGAAGATGATTAGAGTCACCGGAGAACGTCCCTTGGTTGATCAGAGATGGAGCCGTTTCAACGAGGTGTATATTGTTCCACAGAATTGTTTGGTGGATAAGATCCATGGGAGCTTCAAGAACAATGTCCTCACCATCACCATGCCTAAGGAGACGATCACCAAGATGGCTAATCTTCCAGAAGTTTCTAAAACTGTGGCTGCCCCTCCGGAGAAGAGGTTGTCGGAAGAAGCGAAGGTAGAAGAGGCTGAGCATAAGAAGAAGCAGCTTCTGGAGGAGAGAGAGGGGCTAATTAGGAAGCTGCAAGAAGAAGAAGCTAAAGCAAAAGAGAAGGATGAGGCGATTAGAAAGCTTCAAGAAGAAGTTAAAGCAAAAGAAAACTCAGAGGAGAGGAAGCTTGTTGAAGAAGCTACACTAGAGAAGATCAAAGAGAGGAAGCTTGTGAATGAATCTGAAGGAAAAGAGAAGATAGTAAAGCCAGAAGAAAAGATGCTTCCAGAAATGCTCTACAAAAAATCCGGGCCAGTGTCTGGAGGAGGAAGAGTAGGCGAGGTGGTGAAATCTGCAGAAGAAAAATTAGATTGCTTGGTGGAGAAAGAAAAGAAGATTGGGAAAGGGATAATGGAGAAAATAAAAGGAAAAGAGATAACAAGTGAAGATAAGAAATTGATGGTAAATGTAGGAGTGGCTGCTCTTGTTATCTTTGCTCTTGGAGCTTACGTTTCTTATACCTTTTGCTCTTCTTCTTCTTCTGCTGCTTCCTCTTCCTCTTCTCCATCTCCTTCTTCTCGATCATCTTCTACAAAACAAGAATGATATGTCATAAAAGAAGATATTGTGCGAATGTAATGATATACATATATGTTACAGAATAAAAAATGGAATCCATAAGATGTTTTTGTATGTTATTACAAGTAGCTACAGCAAAAAGCTTTGTCATACGGACAACAAAAGTGGTCGCTTTGCACCCATTCACCGTACGTCCCAAAGTCCTTGACTCTGTCAAATGAAAAAGGCAAGTAGAGAGGTAAATTAGTTTCTCAAATAGGGACACAACATAAAATACTTGGAGATTGGTTGGATGGATCTCAGGAAACAGGTTGAAATAGAATCGAAGCCCGTCTGGGCTCATGTCTCTACAAAGCAAACCTGTTCAAAACAAGGGATTTGATACCCTTGGTCTCTGCAGTTAGTAGATGTTCCTTAGCCATGGCTGGAGCAATCTTCAGTGTCAAAGCTGCATCATTAGCAGTAATTCCAGTTCTTAGAGTTTCAGCTTTGGTCACAAGCATTTTGATTCTACTCATAACCTAAACGCCCAGACCAATGTTTCATATTCCTAACAAATTCCCTTCATATCAATATCCTATCAGCTGCCGTTGAATGTTAAACATCTCTCTTTCGAAGTTATCATCACCAACATAAGCTAATAAACAAAAAAACATCTCTGTTGCAAAATATAATGAAGAGAGAACCTGGCTGGACAATTCTTGGTGGTACAAGGCGCCTGCAGATTCCTTTGTTACTGGGGAGGGGAGATAATACCAACAACACTCAACATCCATTGTTGCATTTCTTCTTTGGACCCCATGTCTTCATCATCTGTTGAACCATTTTGTCTACTAGGAGCAGAAAAAAGCTTTTGCCGCATTTTTTTCCGCCAGACTCACCATCTCTTTAGCCTTGCTCTGTTCCAATAAGAGTAGTAGACTTTAGGCACAACTAGTTTTCAATACAAAAGCCAAAGTTCTTGCAATTTCGAGAGAACAAGCTGTTCTCTCTACTAACTCAGAGTAAGCCTAAAACATTTGCAGAGAACTCTTTAAGCATTTGAAAGACATGCTCAAGGAAGAAGAAGGGCAATACCATAAGAGCATTCAAATCCTGAAAAGCGTCCTGCAAGCTCTTGTCTGTGTTCTCCCACTGTTCTTGTTCCTTCCTCAATATCCCAGCCAATCCCACTATCCTCACTGTTCCATCGTTTGCGTATAAACCTTGTGCAAGAGTTATATTACTAATAAATCTAAAATTTAAAATATTTTAATTAAAAAATCACAAAATACAAAACTACGAGAATCAAACATAATAAATATTCACAAAAAAAAACATAATAAATTTATTAAATATTAAATATAACAAATATTTTAAAATACTAATAAATATTAAATATTTGTACTTAAATTTATATATTTTAAACTATTCTAAATTTCAGACTGAATTAAAATTTTATAAAATAACACTTGCATATAATCCATTCAAATATTTTCATATTTTACTTAGTTCAAATTCATATTTTTCCCGGCCGTAATTTGAAATCTAAATTAACCACAAAAACAAGTGCATTTTCATATAATTGCGAACACTTTTCTTTTCATATTATGAGACGTCAATATTGGATACTGAAATAATATATATTTACATGTATGTGACATAATAAAATCCAGAAAATTCAATATGTATGATAAGATAAACTATGATTAATATGATTAAAAAAAATATAAAGTTATATTTTTGGAAAAACGTTTTAGAAAAAAAAAGAAACTAATTTTATGCGGCGGCTCTTATAAAAAAAGTTGTGAATACTGGGAGTGCTTCTAATGGACCAACAGGACGTGACTTGTCCTCACTTTCTTCTCAGAACTCTCTGTTTTCTTTTCAGAAATAATTTAATAAAAAAATGAAATATTGAATAAAAGATTCTTCGTCGTCGTCGCTAGCCATCGGCGACTTCTTCTTCCGACCTTCTCCTCTATCGGATCTCTCTCTCTCTCTATCAAGTCTTTGCTTTCCTTCGTCTTCATTTTCCCTCGCTGCCAAGTTAAACGAACTTATTTATTACCCTCTATCTCTTCCTTTTTCACGTATTCCCTGGCGTCATCTGCAATCTCATTTCTCGGGTTAGATTTCCTAAGAGTCTGAAATTCGTTATCATCCGGATCTGAGCATTTGGAAATAGCTTTGTCAATTTCAATTCCATTCTCGTGTTTCTTGTCTCGGATTTAGGATCTGGATCTACCAATTTGGAAGGAATTGATTGAATTCCATTTTCAAGCTGATTCGAGCTATGGGGTTACTGGCTAATCGTTAATTAAACTTGAATCATCTTCTTCTGGGAGGTGTGCTTTCAATGGTTGATCCGATTAATTTCTAAAATTTCCTGCTTTCACTGCCCATCAAACACTCTCGATGGATTCAACTGATAAACCGCCTCATCACGATTCCATTTTGGATGTATCCTCGAGATGGAGCGTTTCTTCCAAAGACAATTCCGTCAGAGAAGTGACTTTTGGTGATTTGGGATCAAAGCGTATCCGTCATGGATCAGCTGGAGGTGATTCAGAGATGTTAAGTATGTCTCAGAAGGAGATCAAAGACGAGGATGCTCGTTTGATTTATATTAACGATCCAGAGAGAACAAACGAAAGGTTTGAGTTCACTGGGAATTCTATTAAGACAGCAAAGTATTCTGTCTTCACGTTCTTGCCCAGGAACTTGTTTGAACAGTTCCATAGAGTTGCTTACATTTACTTCCTTGTAATAGCAGTTCTCAATCAGCTTCCACAGCTTGCAGTTTTTGGCCGAGGTGCATCCATCATGCCCCTTGCCTTTGTCCTCTTGGTCTCAGCAATCAAAGACGCGTACGAAGATTTCCGGAGACATAAATCAGATAGAGTTGAGAACAATAGGTTGGCTTTAGTGTTTGAGGATAATGAGTTTCAAGAAAAGAAGTGGAAGCATATTCGGGTTGGGGAAGTCATTAAAGTTCAATCCAACCAGACTCTTCCTTGTGACATGGTGCTGTTGGCTACAAGTGATCCTACAGGGGTTGTCTACGTGCAGACAACTAATTTGGATGGAGAGTCGAATTTGAAGACGAGGTATGCTAAGCAGGAGACTCTTCTGAAAGCTGCTGATTTGGAGTCGTTTAATGGACTTATCAAGTGTGAGAAACCTAATAGGAACATATATGGATTTCAAGCCAACATGGAAATTGATGGTAGAAGGCTCTCCCTTGGCCCTTCTAATATTATTCTTAGAGGATGTGAGCTTAAGAACACTGCTTGGGCATTAGGGGTTGTTGTGTATGCTGGTGGTGAGACAAAAGCTATGCTGAACAACTCTGGAGCACCATCAAAGAGGAGTAGGCTAGAGACTCGGATGAACTTAGAGATCATTCTACTCTCTTTGTTTCTCATCGTCTTGTGTACAATTGCAGCTGTGACTGCTGCTGTGTGGTTGAGACGGCACAGGGATGACTTAGATACTATTCT
Source organism: Biscutella laevigata subsp. laevigata (assembly GCA_900406315.1). Taxonomy (NCBI): domain Eukaryota; kingdom Viridiplantae; phylum Streptophyta; class Magnoliopsida; order Brassicales; family Brassicaceae; genus Biscutella; species Biscutella laevigata. The sequence goes on from OVAU01001911.1 coordinate 6,611, forward strand.
CTTTTATAGGAGGAAGGACTACGCCGAGAGGACAGGAGGGAAGAATTTTAAGTATTATGGTTGGGGGTGGGAGATATTTTTCACCTTCTTTATGGCAGTGATCGTGTACCAGATTATGATACCTATTTCTCTCTACATATCTATGGAGCTTGTCCGTATTGGTCAGGCATATTTTATGACCGGAGATGATCTGATGTACGACGAGACTTCAGATTCAAGTTTTCAATGCAGAGCTTTGAATATAAATGAAGATTTAGGGCAGATTAAGTATTTATTCTCTGATAAGACGGGTACTCTCACAGACAACAAGATGGAGTTTCAATGTGCCTGCGTAGGAGGTATAGATTACTCTGCCAGGGAACCTGCTGAGAGCGAGCATGCGGGGTACTCCATTGAAGGTAAAGAAACTAGTTTTCTTCAAAATGTTAGCAGTATGTTTTTTGTTAATTCACTGACACTTTTGAGGATGCCTAAATTTTCATGATATAGTGGATGGAAATATTTTGAAACCAAAGATGAGAGTGAGAGTTGATCCCGTGCTTCTTCAGTTGACGAGAAATGGCAAGGCAACAGCAGAAGAAAAACGTGCGAATGAGTTTTTCCTCTCGCTGGCAGCTTGCAATACGATTGTGCCAATTGTTACCAACACACCTGATCCCAATGTAAAGCTTGTAGATTATCAAGGGGAGTCCCCTGATGAACAAGCATTGGTCTATGCAGCAGCTGCATATGGTTTCTTGCTCATAGAGAGAACCTCTGGTCATATAGTTATTAACGTGCGAGGAGAAATGCAAAGGTAATTTAGATGGATACTTTTTGCCATTTATTTATATTTTCATTGCATCTCATAGTGGGTTGCCTATAGCGATTATTCCATTTCTCTTTGCCCAGTGCAGGTTTAATGTTCTGGGTTTGCATGAGTTTGATAGTGACCGAAAAAGAATGTCAGTGATACTGGGATGCCCTGACATGTCGGTAAAACTCTTTGTAAAAGGTGCAGACTCATCCATGTTTAGTGTCATGGATGAAACCTACAGTGCCGTCATACAAGCGACCAAGATACAACTTCATGCGTACTCATCTGATGGTTTGAGAACTCTTGTTGTTGGGATGAGAGAGCTAAACGATTCAGAGTTTGAGCAATGGCATTCTTCTTTTGAGGCCGCAAGCACTGCCTTGATTGGTAGGGCTGGATTGCTAAGAAAGGTTGCTGGAAACATTGAGACTAACCTTAGGATAGTAGGAGCCACTGCAATTGAAGACAAGTTGCAGCGAGGTGTCCCAGAAGCAATAGAATCTCTCAGAATTGCAGGGATAAAAGTATGGGTCTTGACTGGTGACAAGCAAGAAACTGCCATATCCATTGGCTTCTCATCGAGGCTTCTGACAAGAAACATGAGGCAAATCGTAATTAATAGCAACTCGTTGGATTCATGCCGGAGGAGCTTAGAAGAAGCAAATGCGAGTATTGCAATTAATGACGAAAGTGTTAACGTGGCCTTGATTATTGACGGTACCAGTCTGATATATGTACTTGACAATGATCTTGAAGATGTGGTAAGTGAAACTTTCATAAAGATCCCTTGTACTCTACTTATGACTGTCGTTCATGGTGATGTATTGTTCAATTTTTGCGATGCAGCTCTTCCAGGTGGCATATAAATGCTCTGCAATACTCTGCTGCCGTGTAGCTCCTTTCCAGAAAGCTGGAATTGTTGCACTTGTAAAGAACCGGACTTCCGACATGACTCTTGCCATCGGTGATGGTAATGACTCCACTTGTCTTTCAAAAATTTAGTCTGCCTGATCCTGTCTAAACAGCAATCTGGTTATTTGTTTCTTGCCTTTCATCTTCTCATTCCCTATGGGCTTTTACAGGTGCCAATGATGTCTCCATGATCCAAATGGCTGATGTTGGGGTAGGGATCAGTGGCCAAGAAGGTCGCCAAGCTGTAATGGCATCTGATTTCGCAATGGGACAGTTCAGATTCTTAGTTCCACTATTGCTCGTCCATGGACATTGGAATTACCAAAGGATGGGCTATATGATACTATACAATTTCTATAGAAATGCAGTTTTCGTTCTAATTTTATTTTGGTGAGTACCGTCATTGCTTTTTGCACTAATCCTTCTTAAAATAATCACCACGGACTAACCCTCACCAATTTCACGCAGGTACGTTTTGTTTACTTGCTACACATTGACAACCGCCATTACAGAATGGAGTAGTGTCTTGTACTCAGTCATATACACATCCTTCCCTACAATTATTATCGGTATTCTTGACAAAGACCTCGGAAGAAGGACTCTTCTCAATCATCCTCAGCTTTACGGTGTTGGCCAGAGGGGAGAAGGATATTCCACGACGCTCTTCTGGTATACAATGATGGACACAATCTGGCAAAGTGCAGCTATCTTCTTCATTCCTCTCTTTGCTTACTGGGGCAGTACCATTGACTCGTCGAGCTTAGGAGACTTATGGACCATTGCTGCAGTTGTGGTGGTTAATCTTCACTTAGCCATGGATGTAATCAGATGGAACTGGATCACACACGCAGCTATATGGGGATCCATTGTTGCAGCTTGTATATGTGTAATTGTGATCGATCTTATACCCACACTCCCTGGTTACTGGTAAACTTCTTTTCTCTCCACAATTCAGTCAAAGCAAATACAAAATTTTCCGACCAATGTTTTTGATGGCTGTGACAGGGCAATATTCCAAGTGGCTAAGACATGGATGTTCTGGTTTTGCTTGCTTGCCATTGTTGTGACAGCATTGCTTCCTAGATTCGCCATCAAGTTTCTTGGTGAGTATTACAAACCTTCTGATGTTAGGATTGCTAGGGAGGCTGAAAAGCTTGGAACATTCAGAGAATCGCAAATTGAAATGAACCAGATTCTGGATCCTTCAAGGAGATGAAGATATTCTCAAATCACAATTCTTTATACCCTTGAGCCAAAGTAAATATATATATTCCCAATTTTTTCCCCTTTGGTTGCTTACTGTCTCAAGATTAGAGTCTATTGGGTTGTAGTGTATAAGAAGATTACGTAACCTCGGCTGTTTGTTGTAACATAATGCACCAGTTTTTCCCTTTGTAATTTGATTAATCAATCCAATTCTCACTTCAGTTTCTAACAAAACTGACTTTGGTTCATTGTGGTTCTTGATCAACTGTCTAAAACTGACTAAACCAGGCTATCCCAGATATTGGTCTGGAACTCCATAGTCTGCTAAGCCAGGCTCGTAGCTCCACTTGAAAGGGGCATAGGGATGGGCGTTTGGGTTCGGGTAGGATCATTTCGGATTGTCTAAAGGACCGTTTGGTTATTTGTTTTTCAATATGGGTTTGGTTTGAATCTTTCAAGTTCGGTTCAAATTCATTTATTTTCAACAAAAAATATTCGAAATACTAATATATCCGAAAATTTAAAATATTTTCCTTAAAAAATCACAAAAATACAAAAAGTAAATATAAATTTGAGAATAAAACATGACAAATATATTAAATATCTAAAAAATTGATATTAAACGCTAAAAAAATATATCAAATATTTTAAAATAATAAGAAATATTGCATATTAGACTTATGTTCTGATATTTTGGATACTACTTGAGATCTCGGACTCGATTTTGATTTTACCCGAATCCAAAATAACAATTTATGTAGATTCGGTTAGATCGAAATTTTAATTCAGGTGATGGTTCAAATTTTTTGCCTAGACCTAGGCTTATAGACACACCAGGCTATATAGTCTGCATACATAACATATAAACGAACCAGCACGAATGGGGTCCCATGAGCGCAAGCCACATCAACTTCTTCTCCTTCCTTTTGAGATTATGGTTTCCAAAAGAGAGGCACAAAATTGTGGTTTCCGTTTGAATTTTAGTTTTACTGCATTCATCAGTTCGGCATGTTTTTTTTTTTTTTTTTTTTTTAAATTTGGTTCTTCTCTTCCTTTAAATCTTTACGTCCTCATGAGTTTAGAATCTAAATTAGGACAGATCCTTCATTTTAACGACTAAATTAGTCTAAATTACTTGCGTTAGAAGAAAATAGGATTTTGCCTCTCTTTTTTTTTTGTTTGTGTCAACTAACGAGGTACCTCTTTAAACCATGAAAATATAATTTATGGATGTGGATTTTCAAGATATATTTAAGAAGAAATCATTTTAATTCTATTTTTAATGATAAATAAAAAAAAAGAACAGAGAAAGAGTTTATCAATATCTTCAATGTTCACAAATCACAAGGATGATCAAAGAACTCAAAATTCACAATAACGTAGCCACACACGTGATCAACACACAAAACATGAAACAAAATGAGCAATTAATACAAAACAAAAGTTAATTAACACATAATCTTATGAAAAGAGATGTGTTAATTCATTACTTATTTACTCAATGGCACTAAAATCCTCCTCAATCATCTTCTTCTTGTTGTTCATAATCGCATGAACCTTAGAGCAGTTACAAGGCATGAACATACATCCACGAGTACCATTAACCCCAAGTGTGTTCGAACCACCGAGTTTCCGTGCAACCACAACCGAGTTAACCACGTCATCAGTTGGATGATAGATTGTCAAGACTTGAAATCCTTTGAGATCAGAAGAGTCAACGATAGGATATAAGAAAGCTCTAAGAGCATGAGCACTTCTTAACATAAGGATTGCTCCAGGAGCCATGTGTTTCTCCAAGTGCTCAATGGCTTTGACCTTTGACTCTTTGTCCATTCCAACAAGAGCCGCTAAGAAAACTACGTCGTATTGGTCTAGTCCTTCTTTAGCGTTTAGCACATCCGTTGTGTGGAAGATCATACGCCTTGAGAGGTCGGGATCGCGAGAGACGAGGTTTAAAGCGAGTGTGTTTGCGTATGAGTCGATGTCGAAGTTGTGGAACGTCGTGTTTGGGAGGTGAAACTTGGCCAAGACAATGGATGTGAGAGGCATCGGTCCCGAACCCACAAAGGCAATCTTGGTTGGAACATGGTTTGTGAGCCGGCCCTGAGAATTGAAGGGCCACAAGAAAAATAAACAAATTTTAGGGTTGATTTGAATTTAGTCAAAAAATTATAAAATGATATTGAGACGAAAAAAATGGGTTGGTCAGTTTGGATTCAGAACCGAACCTGCGTATGTTGACTCATGAGATCAAACTCGAGCTTGCTTAGCTTGAGATAGTTCTCATAGTAAGGAAAGATGTGTAAACGGTCAAGCGGATTCTCATCTCCTCGTAAAGATCCCAAGATTATGGAGAAGTGTTGCTCTAAATAACCTTCAGCTTCACCACAAAGCTTGATGAGATTAGATCTCATGTCTTTGACTTCCTCACACATCTTTGAGACATCGATGTTTGTGTCAGTGGGTAAGCACGTGGACACAAGTTGTCCGAACAAAGTGTCGACATTTTTGGAAGGTTTTAAGCTCTTGAGGTTTGAGATTTGGTCGTATAAGTCGATGATTTGCTTCACAACGAGATTGTTTTGGCAAGCCATGTCGATCACACTAGCTATGAGGTTAATTAGTTTTAGGAAAGATGATAAGAATCGAACAAATCTTGTGTTGTGGCTATAACCTTCGCAAAGAGTCGTTATTTATTGGCAAAGTGTTGGGGTACTCCATTCTTGGCTGATTCTATTCATATACGTTTAGAATTGATGTGTATAGTCTAGTCTCTTTTGTGATGAAATCATCTCAAGCCAAGAATATAGCATGTAACCTCTCTCTATACTCATAACTATATTCAATTGTGTGGCATGAGTCACAACTTTGACAACCATTATTTTTCAACTTTAAATAAAAAAATGTACCATATATAATTTTTAAAAATTTCTTATAAATATTACATAGTTGGGTATCATATAAACACTAGTCAAGTATTAGATTCCGTTCACTCGAATGCATGCTTTATTTTGGATAGCCTCAATTTTATTGAAAATAGTATTTTAAGAAACTAGAAAAGGTTCATATCTAATTGGTTATGTAATATGATCTAAATTTCATTTAAATTGAACTATAATTTTTATTCCATATATTTTGTACTCAAATTAGACCTGAACATACTCAATTCCTTTACAAGTAAATCTTCCATTCGTACTAAATTGAATCCGACCCAAAAAATAAAATTCAAAGATTCTTTAAACATGGATCCAAACAAAAAAAATTGAATTCAAATCTAATCCGAACATGAACCCAAACACCCATCAATACCTACTCGAAAATTCACTGAAATAAAAATTCTCGGAACATGGTTTAACACTGAACTACTTCGAACTAAATCTAAGTGACTAATATAATTTACTAGAATTCTCTTTTGCAAATAAATTGATGTTACATTACATAAGTTTGTTTTATTTATATCATTCCTCTGTTCCTTTATAAGTGATGTTTTAGGTTTTTATTTGTGTTTCAATTTAAATGATGTTTTTGATTATCAATGCAAAAATTTAAAGCTAAAAACCATTAATACTATGCAATATGGTTTTTGATTGGTTAAGATAGATAAAATTATTGATGTTTTTATGAAAAAAAGAGAAACTAAATGATGTTTTTGTGTTTTATTAATCAACGTGAAAAATATTTAAACATCAAATATTGAGAAACAAATGGAGTATATAATTAGTGTCTCTCGGTAAAATGAATAGCCAATTTGTATGTCCTTCTCAACGTACGTTGCCATATATGAACCTAAAATACAAAAAAATGTAAATTCGTTTTCAGACTTCAAATCAAATAAAAGCGTGCTACAGTATTATTTAATTTCTTGTCGAAAATTTGTTTCGTTCGCATCTGTATTTTATTTTAAAATATGATTATTATTAATTAAGGACTCATAGAGTAACTATCATATATTTTCTGATTGGGTGTTAAAGAGTCTTCGAGCCGAAATCTGATTTTTTTTTTTGTCATCTGAATATCCTCTTATATATTAAAAGAGAAGTGATTTTGCTG
>OVAU01001912.1:0-13572 GCA_900406315.1 Biscutella laevigata subsp. laevigata
AAGCACGAACAGAGGAGGTCGATGTTGTTTGCGGAGGTAACATCGAAGTGGAGGGAGGTGAAGGAGCGGAGGGGTCTGAGAAGGGAGTACCCGGTGGAGGATCACCGGGATCACCGGCAAGCATCGCCGGTCACGGAGTAGGCGGTGGATGAAGTTGGTGAGAACTTTCGCCGATAATTTCGCCAATAATCACGGAGTTGGTGAGAGACTTTTTTCTCTTTTCTAAAGTTATATTATGCTTGAAAAAAACAAGACTATCCTCAAAAGGTATTTTTATCATCGGATAAATATAAACCCACCACAAGTAATTCATATTGTCATATATGTGTGTGTGTTGATTTACCATCAGATAAAAATGTCGAGATATTTTAAAGTTATCTATTTGGAAACTTCCCAAACGTACAAAAGCATTTATGTAAGCTTCTCACATTTTATTTTAAAAATGATCTATTACATATAAATTTACTCTTGAATATTTATGAATTCATCGTTAATAAACAAACTAATTTACTTTTTCGTGCCTGGTGAGCGGGCATTAACGTATTTAATAATTTATAAACTGAATAATTTATTTAATTTCTGTATCATATTGTTTTATAATTTTGAATTCATATATAAATATATAAATATATATATATATATGTATAACTTTTCACTTTTTTGGTAATACTGTAATAGCTACTTAATCTATTTTTATTTTATAAATTAAATATTATTAAAGGATAGTAAAACATTTGTAATATAATGTAACATAAATATATCAATGGCTAAGAATAGTAATATATACGCTTTTAGAGCCAGTGGAAGAGGTCATTATTAGAAAACCAAATAAACATCAATGGCTAAGATTAGGTCATGGGACTTGAACCTATCGGTGCTGAAAAGGAAACTTGGAGGAACTGAATACTTGATATACCGTGCAATAATTGTAAGAGAAAAGGCTCTTGCGACTTTGAGATTTGACGTTGAAGGGATAGGGGAGAGGCAAGAGAAGATGGTGGGTGAAGCAGAGGAGAAGAAAGAGAGTAGGACATGAGAGTATTGGGATCATATTGTACGATCTGACTTTGGCGATAATCATGGAACACTAATGTCAAAATCGCTAATGCGTGGCCCTAAATATGATGAATGGGCGACCAATAGTCGGCAAGAAAGAACATTGTGCACTTGTGATGTCTTGGATGAAACTCAATCTTGATGAAAATCTGTCTCATGTCGACGCTGCTCATAAGTTCTGGACACAATTATAAACCCGAGAACACTTGGCTTCGAGGAAATTTTGTGTCTGCCATAACTACGGTTGTTTCAAATCATCCAAAGCAATCAAATTCTTCTCATGCGAAAAAATATGGTCATTATTTTTAGGGATATTATCCCATATCGGAAATTATAAGGGATATGAGTTAATCCACTCATTTTCAGTTGGTTTGATTTTGAGTTGGAAGTCCTAGTACTTAACATGATATCATTGCCAATTGATAAAAAGTACTATATAAGCAATACGAGCCAATCCACACATTTTGCATGTTGGTTTTGAGTTGTAAGTTATAGAACTTAACATGGTTTAGAACTCGATCCATACGACTCAACCTGATCCATTATTGTTGTGAATCAAAACTGGTCGATCGATCTTTGCCCGAAGTTCCGAGATTGAAGGCCAGAAGAGCCAGCATCGAGAGATATCGTATTTCGGATATTATATTATCCCACATCGGTATTTGGAAGGAAACATAAATAGTATATAAGAAATATAATTAAGTCCACTCATTACCAAGAAATTTTGAGTTGAATTGATTCACTATTGTTGAACCATGAGTTAACACAAGGAATATAAAGAATATTTTAAAAGATAAAACAGATCAAACATAGGAAAAAATTAGAGTTAGCATGAACAATAAGTAAAAATAAGGTTGGTTAAAGTAAATACTGAAAATAAATGACATAGATGCATATACTGTAACATAAATGGCAGAAAGTGTAAAGCGCCAGCGGTGGCAGCACTAAAATATAAAATATGTAATGTAAAAGCGAGCTGAAAGTAGTGTGGAACAGTAAGTATAAAAAAATAAATACGTGTAAAGTAAAACATAAATTAAAGAGGACAGAGAGTTCCTGAAAAGGAGAGCCGAGCTAGTCAGAGTTTTATATGGTATTAATCTATTGGTGGACTGTGAGCTGTGTTCGACGATGGTAGCTCGGCTCACGAGTCACACATATCAAATACAAACGAGGTAGGATGCGAGCCTCTAAATCAATACTCTGAAATCTATAAAATGTCTCTTTAACAAACTTTCCCATTATTTCCTCTCTTTAGACATTGTGCATTGTTCTCTATTTATAGAAAACAGTGCCTAATTTAGTTTTCTGCTTTTCAAACAGGTTTTGATGACTCATCTTCTGAGAATGGGCCTTCTTTTGAGTTGGGCCCACTTCCTTCATTGAGTTACTGTTCTTTCAAGGATATTGCACATAGGCAGAATCAAATATGGGTTAATCATTGAGATGGTAGCCCGTCACCATCAGTAAGTGACCCCCTTTTATTCTGTTGAGTTAGGCCGCTCAAGGGCTGACTTTGCATGCTTCAAAAAGAGGTTTCAAGCGCGGGATTCGACTCGACATATTTTTGTTTGTTGCGGTTGTACAAACATCGTGCCCTTCTGCATATCTTGACAGCCTCCGCTTTATGTTAGTCCCTATAAATACAGGTCATAGCAACTGTCTTTTCATCTATTCCTTCCAGCTTTCACCTAGTTTCCTTCTCCCTTTTTACATTGTTTTCTTCATTTTACTGAATCGTCCCTTATGCCCTAGTTCCTTCTCTAGGAAGTTTTCTAGGTTTCTTTACTCAATTTCTTCATTGTCTTCTTTGGATGAAGGATACAAATGTCCATCCTAGTGCTCTGTTATCGATTGAAGCTGAAACAAAAGTGACGAAATCTCACTGACTTCGAGGTGATTTTCGAAGAGGGTTTCTTGAGTGGTGACTCCGGAGTGGCAGGACACTGACTTCGCACGCAATGATTCTCTCTTGGAGGTGAAAATCTATTCTTTCTTGCGCCTGAGTGATTCGTTTGTGGAGGAGGTCAGTGACGATTCCGCTACCTGCCGATCTCGTCATTCGCTTGCGGCGCCGATAGGTCTACGCTCCAGGAATCTCATCATGGGTTGTACCGGTGTAGACTGACCGGTGTAGTGATCGGTCCAGTCACTCCGAGTTTCCAATTTTCAGCTCGATTCATCCAAGTGTGCAATCTTGTTTGATCCTTGCTTCACGCTGACCTCAGTATCAATGGAATTGGCCAATGCTTGACCTGAATATATGATATTACCTGCAAGATCATCAAATTCCAAACACAGAATTCGAACATCCAAGAATTAAAAAGCAAAAACGAAATAAAAACAAAAAGGATATATAAAAGGATAGTCATAGTACTTCCTCTCAAATGAGTTTGTTTATAGTCACTTAGCTTGACTTTGTTGAATGCCCTTAATTCTGCTTAGAGTTAGACTGCAACTTGCTAACTAGCTCCATGAGATTTTCCATCTCAGCCTTATGCTCTTGACTCTCATAGAACATTTGATTTTTTAGGTCCCATATCCTAGTGATCAGAGTCATATGTTGTTGGTTTCCATCCCCAAACTGCCTCTCGTGCAACCTTCTGCTCTCTCGAACTAAGCACTTTAAATCCTCAAACTGGTCTTGAGTCACAAAGTGTTTGTGACTCTGTTCTTCAGCACTCATAGGTTCCTTTCCAGGCCTATGCACTCCTAGACCGTGTTTCTGCTCTTTGGTTGAGGGTGATATGTTGCATAATTCACAACCTTGTGGAGAACCATCTCTTTAGTGTCTAGATATATGATTGCTTTAACATCTTTCAGGAATGGTCTTCCCAAAATGATCCATCCATCTCCTAACTCCAAAGGTTATGAGAAATGAAGAAATCAGTAGAGATGATTCTTCCAAAACCCTTGACTCTCACATAAAATATCATGCCAATAACATGCACTTCAGGACCGACCAACTTAGCTAGATCCCATAGAGGAGGATCCTTGATCTCAAAACCCATGAACTCCACTACATTTTTTGTCATCCCATTGTAAATCAGGCGAATCACAAGGGGCGTCGCCTATATTGAATGCCTTGATGAAACCTGGAATCTGATACAATCCAAAGTTAGGTTATGGGTTATCAATTACCAATTACCTCATCCGGGAGGTTTTCCTCTTCAACCATCTGATCATCTTCCTCAATAAGCTCTTATCGCCACTCTCCTTGCTCTCATCTCCATTCCACAGGCTAAATAGCTCATTTAGCACATCATCATCACTCTCTTCCTCATCGGTGAGCACAAAACCTGAGCCTTCTTTTTGTCTTTCCTTGACAAGGGTCTTGGATCATAATCCTGAATCCCATGAGCTCCCAAGTCTAGTGTGACCTTAGCTCTCTTCAGGTTGATCTTAGCTTGTGTAGATGCCATGAATGACCTACCAAAAACCAGTTGGCTCTCGTTCCCTCTCTCCATTTTGAGTACCACAAAGTCTGTGGGTACTTCTACTCCTCTGAGCTTCACTGGAAGATCCATGAGCATCCCAACAGGTTTCCTAAGCGAGTTGTCTTCTAGGAGGACTACTATCCTGCAAGGTACAAAACATGCAAAACCAAGTCTTTCAGGAACAGAAAATTGCATCACGTTTACACTAGCTCATAAATCTAACAGGCAGTCATCGAATTCGGATCATGTAAAGAGCAAGGGATCAGAAAACTCCCTGGATCTGCTTTTTAAGCTAGATTGATTTTTAGCCTAATTGGGGTTGAATCCTCTGGTAGATGCTCTCTCTTGACCTGCTCGACAATCTCTAGCTTCTTCAGGGTGTTGTCCTTAGTTGACTGCTTGACATTCGGACCAACCAAGATCTTTTCGATTTTAGGCATCTGTTCCTCCAAAGCTTTCAGATCTTTTCTGATCTTTTCCTTTTGTACATCAAAGAAACGACCCGAAAAGGGAAGTTTAGGCACATAGGTGTCAACAGGTTTGACTACCTCAAGAAACTTTTCAGTTTTCTTCGTCCTTTCAGGAATTTTCACCCCCACTTAGTTTCTCATTTTCCTCGATGAGAACAACTGTGGAAACAACATTAATAGATTCATGAGAAGGTATTTCAGATTTGCCTGGAAGTGTACCTGACGGTCCCGTAAAAGACGAAGAAACCTAAGAAATATGAGTGTCAAGAGTTCTCATGGGTGTCGACATATAGTCAATTTTTCCACGCAAGTCGTTGTACATGTTGTCTACTTTGGAGTTAATTTCCCTCTTGAAGTTGTTAAATTCGTCAGCATATCTGCTTTGTCCCTCTAGCAACTTTTCAGCATTGAGATGGTCTAATCTCCATAGCCTATCTGAGTAGGTGCAGTGTTGTTTTGTCGAGCAACCTGAGTGGGGATAAAGTCGGGTAGGTGTGGGATGTAGGGTGGTTTCGAACCTCCCTAGTTTTGAAAGTTGCCTCTATTCTGGTAGTTCTGCTGAGGTTTCAATGGCTTAGGCGCCGGGTATACTTGATCATGGGGGTTAGCAATGTTCGTGCTTATGTATGACAGGTTGGGGTTGGGTTGTAGTTGTTGTAAGGCATCAGGAATCCTTGATTATCGACATAATTAACATCTTCATGCTGATAATCCTCTGTAGAATAGTCTTCAGCTTGACCAACTGTATTCACTGACCTCTTCTGGTTAAGTAGCACCCGATCAAGCTTCTCATTCAGAGACTTCAGTTCAGCCTTCAAACCTGAATCTCTTGAACCATCGTTCAGGGGTACAAAACGTTCATAATCTCCAGTGTGAGAAGCATCACTCTGGGCGAGCTTCTCTATCAGCACCAAACCATCAGCATAAGTCAAGTCAAAGAAGCTACCTTGACTCGCATTGTGGAGCATCGACCGGTATTCCCTCTTTAGACCTCTATGAAAAGTATCTAGAAGATTCTCAGGCGTGAATCCGTGGAGAGGGAACTTAAGGGTGTATTTCTAGAAACAAGTCCAAGCTTCAGCAAATGTTTCCATACCCTTTTGAGAAAATGTACCAATGTTGCTCGCCGTCCTAGATGTTGAAAAGAAAGTAGATAGGAAAGCTTTCTTGCAGTCAGCCCAAGTCTGAATTGATTCATGTGTCAGACCCTTCTTCCAGTTCGATGCTTCTCCTCCCAATGAGAAAGGAAAGAGCCTTAGCTTGTAGGCGTCCTCAGTGACACCGTTGATATGAGATGTACCACATACCCTATTGAAATAATCCAAGTTCCCTAGAGGGTATTCTGTTGGTAGTCCATGGAATGGTCGACTCATGATCATATTCAGAATCCTTGACCTGATCTTAAAGTTGTTGGCTTCGACCGAGGGTGGTCGAATGCCATTTATGTTACCATGTACCCTTGGTTCATTTATCTCTCATGTTGTCCAGTGAGGAGCAACGGGGCGAAGAAGAGCCTGAGATACCTAGTAAAACGGTGGTACCTGTTGAACATGTGGAATCAAATTTTCGTCAAAATTCGCGTTCTGATTACTGTTGATATTGTTGTCATATTATCTGCCATCTCTTGTTGTTGGAGACGGTTTAGTTGATTCAATCTCTATGTTTCTCTTCAAATTCCTATGTTTAGACGTTCAATAGCAGTGATATCCTCTGGAGTTGGCAGAAGATTTCTTGTTCCCTTAGATCTCGTGGTCATACACCTAAGAAAAGAAACAAGAGAGTTGAAAAATTAGTAATTATTAATAGAAAAAATTAGTCCATATCAAACACAAATAACTAATGGCTATTCCAATTTCCTGATTTGGCAACGACGCCAATTGACAAGTAGGATTTTTACTATTGGTAAGTAATTTTAAGTATCAATGCAGTATAGTGGAAGAGAGTGTTGTCGAACCAATCTCATGTGGTGATAACACACTAGTTCTATGATGCAATTTAAGCTAAGTCTAGGTGGAATCAGTAGGTTTTGTTCTGTCACTAAACAATCCTAGATAATATTCAAATAAAATAAGCAAAAGGCAAAAAGTCAACAAAAAAGTCAACAAGATCGATTTAATGAAAATTCAGAAATAAAGAATAACTCATGGACCAGGATAATCAAAATGGGCAGCCTTTTTATGCTAGTTGATGATTTAAATTTACACAATTAAGCATATTTTATGTCTAAGAATGTCTAATCTAGGCTAATTCAGTCTCGTGATAGAAACCTCTTTCCTAATCATGCAACTACACAATTCCTTGGCAATTAACAAAATCAGGAAGCAAGAAACACCATTTCATGCAACAATAAGCCAATCCTAAAACAATCTCTTGGATAAAATTGATTAACATCAAATTCATTTGGATCAGACATTTCATCGAACACCTCTCGGGCGATGATTTTCCTGTGATCTAGACTAGGTTAGCTACTCCTATTATAGCATTAAGATCATGAAATTGATGAAGACATTTGTTCCATTCAATTCTAAACCATACCTAGCAATCCAATTAACCCATTCCTAACTCTAATCCATAAGTTATATGGAACTACTCACACCTCATCCATAGAACACTTAGAGAATTTTTAGACATGGTTTGTGAAAAGTATTTAGATTAAGAAGGATGAGAAATCAAACCACAGTAATCAAATACAAAAAATCATAAAATAGAATTGCAATAGAAAATCACCAAGTAAAAGTGCTAGAAGATTTGAGATCTAAACTCAAAAAGACTTAAGAAAAACTGCTTATAACTTGATCTACTCAATGGTTGACTAAAAATTATTGCTAAGCAAGATTCGGCGTAGTTTCACTAAACTAAATTATTCACCTTAGGGCTAAATCACTAATTTAAACCTTCTCTTAGTTATATATTTGGGAGATGTAAGTTTGTTAGTCCTTAATCATTCTTAAAATTGGATTTAATTTTTCATGTTAAATTCTAGTTACAAATCTTAAACTAAGGAAATGATCTACAACCTCGCATTCCCAAAACCCTAATATAACATTAACCTTAATTTCCTTTTTGAAAACCCTAGACCTAATTTATTAAACTTGTTAGACATAACTAAGGTAATTATAAACATGGTTTTTGATGAAAGCAATATTATGGCTGCTGAAACATAATTAAACAAAAAAGGTTTAAAAAAAAAAAATCTGTGAAAACCTTAATTTGCAGAAATCTATAAAAGGCAAAACCTGTAATTTGGCACACTCACGCACAAGAGATCATCAGACCTTCAAAGTGACTAAGACTAACGCTGACTAAGACTAACACACGTATGTGACAACACAACCTGAGTTTAGCACAAGGGAGCCTAACTCAAATGAGTGCCCAAACACAATCTATTAACTTTTAAGTAATTTAAGCGTAGGAGTTTAGTCTTTATCAATAAAAGATCGATCAAAGACCATTGCTCTTTACTCTCCTGGGTCCCTTGTAATGTTCTTAACTTCTAATCCATTTCCCCTCTCTTTTCTCACTTCCTCAAACCAGTTTCAACCTTCTTGAGTTTCTTTTTCGTCGGCTTGGTTTTCTTGGTTGTTGATTTTTCCCACAATTCTTCTTGGGTGTCATTTTTTTAATCAACCACCTTATTCTTTCATACTTTTTTTGTTTTTGTTTTCTTTTTCTTTTCTTTTTTTCTTTTCTTTTCTTGATGGTTGATCGATCCCACAGTTCTTCATGTGTATCATTTTATTATTTTTCAAATCAACCATATGTTTTCTTTTTCTTTTGAAGGTAAGAGAGACAGGGATCATACTCTAGTTTTATTGCCATGCCTTTAAGTTTCCCATTCGAGGAGTCTAGACCAGTGCATCTCAAGTCTATGAACAAGATTTTTTAAATTATTTTTGTGTCCTGAAATGTAAAGTCATTGTCCAGTGCCCAAGCGATTCAACTGGAGAGGGTTAACCTAGATGTTTCGGCCAAGTGTGTGCTTCCTCGATTTGCTCGTGGCAAGCCACCCAATGATCTGTGAATTTAGGCGCGCCTGTGGTCTTTGTGGTCTTAGGCGTTCTCGACTCTAAAAGGATTTCTAAACTTTTGAAAAAAATAGGAAAAACTAATACAAAATGAACAAACTAAGTTAAATGGATAGGAAAATAGGGAAAAGTACATAGTGGGTTGCCTCTCATTCAACGCTTTGTATAAAGTCACTTAGTGTGACTTGGATTGATCAAGGCAGCTTGTAGCCCTTTTCTTGTTTGATGATCATGTCTTGAAGCCTTTAAATGCTCTTGATTTTGGCTGCGTTTTGTGCTTCAAGAAATCCGATCTACTCTATCATGCACGTGTTCCGACTTTCTTGAATCTCCAGTCTACAACGTATGTCTCCATAGTTATCCTTGACTTCTTCCTTCAGTTCATGTAACCTTTCTCTGTTTGATTAGTGATTCAAGAGATTATGATCATGCTCATCCAGTACATTCCTCAAGAGCTTCTGTATGGTTGCTTATGTACAGTTCTTGTCGCCCGGGTGCGTGCGGTGCATAGTCGTCATTGTCCGCCGGTACATGCGGTACATTGTCGTCGTCGACCTCTCCCAATTCCATCGTAGCTGTTCTAGGCCAGTCATAGGCATCGATCCAGTTGAGGTAGGTCACTTCTTTTCCCACGTTCTTCTGGGTAAACTCGCCGTTCGTGAAGTCCATCGTTGTTCTAGCTGAGCGCATGAAACTTCTTCCTAGGATAATCAAATGGTGAGGTTCCTTTGGTATGTCTAGGATGTAGAAGTCCATAGGCAGTACATAACCCAAGATTACAACTTCTACTCCATAGACCTCGAGGCGTCCGCCATGCATATCCTCATGCGGGCTCGGTGAGACATCTCTAGGTTCAACAGGTTGCACGTTTCCTTTGACATCACATTGGTGCATGCACCAGTGTTGCACAAGACGGAGTGCATGGTTCTGTTGTTGATGTTGACCGAGAGTAGGAATTTACCGGGGTCACCTAGTTTATGAATTTACTGGGGTCCCTTAGGAGGCATTGTAGCAAACTCAAGGCATAAGTCATATATCTCCTTGTTTGTTTTCAAGGTTCTAGCGAAGTGCTTTTTGAGGTCGCGGCTTTCCAAGCAGCCTCGAAGGGGAGGTTTTGAACGATCCTTATAACTTTTATATTGAACTCGTAGAGGTCTTACCTACCGATTGTTGCGCTTCTCGGGCTTGAGAATGGATGGTACCGGCTGGGGAATTTGCATGACGGTGTTCAGGGAGCTTCTTGTTGTGCTTCCCTCTTCCAATGTGCTAATATTGTATGGCCTTTTTGGGTGGGTCTTCTCACGGCTGAGTGTGTAGTCGTTCGAGCTACTTTTCGTGGTTGTCTCAATCTTGCCAATACCCACATGGGTTCTCTTAAGGCTTTCCAGGAATTGTTCCAGCTTGTCTCTTGATAGCATATGCGGTTTATGCTAGTTGGACATCCATATTCTTCACATGGGAGGCCAAAGACCCGTACTTCCCATTCAGGTCAACGTAGACTCCATTAATCTTGGCGTGCATATCCTTTGCGTGTTGCTTCTGGGAGTCCATAAGTTGGTACATCAGGCTCTTGAGGTCATCAGGGTTAGAGGAGCTTGATTTTTAACCAGAGTTTCCTTGGAAGCTTAGTTTTTTGGGCGAGAAGGCCGGCCTGTTATGGTACTGATATTGCCCCCTTAGCATGAATCCTTGAACATTCTTGTTCTGGTACTAGCCTCCTTGGTTTTGTGGTGGACTTGGTCGCCTGGATTCTCAACATTAGGGTTTCTATAAGAAAGAGGACTGAAGTTACCCTTAAAGTTGTTGGTGAACCCTTGGTTGTAGCTGTTTTGCCCTTAAATGTAGTTGACCTCTTGTTCTTCATTATCTACTAATGCATCATCTTTGTAGTCATCCCTACTTGGAATCTCCATACTTCATCACATAATTGGACCAGTTTAGATCCCCTTGAAAGTTAGCTTTGAACTTTATCTATCCGAGAGTTGAGTTCTTGAATCTTCTTAGTCTCATCATGAGAGCTAGTTGATGTGTTGTGTTTTTTATGGTTTTGATAATCATTTTCCATGCATTTTTCGTTAGATTAAGATGCATTTAGAGTCCTTTAGGTTGCATTTGCATATCATTCATGATTTCAGGTGTAGAGTTGGAAACTAGCAAGAAATTGATCAAGAAAGGAATATTTGGAGCAAAAAACGCCTAAGTACTGGATTTTAGATCACCATACCGGTCAGCCCAAACCGGTGCAGCTGATCGGTGCACCACGTGACGACACACTGGAGAATCGGACCGGTCACCACAGACAGGTGCTTTAGACTGGGACAATTTAACAGGAACTTCAGAGAAATCAGAACGGTCAGGATCCTCACCGGTGCACTGACCGGTCCACATCCAAGCATCACACTGACAATCAATACCGGTCACCCAAACCGGTGGGTGTGACCGGTGTCACTCTCTCGTTTTCAAGCAAATCAGACTAAACCAAGTTTAATGGGCTTTTTGGGCTTTTTACTTTGTAATTTTTGGCTAGTTATATAAAGGGAGTCAAAGTAAACTAAAACCCTAAATTTTTCTTAAATTCTTATTTTTCTAGTTTATTTCTCTTTAGTTTTTAAGTTTCTCTTTAGTTTTTCTCCCTTAAGAACTTTTGTAGCTTTTTATTATCTATTGCATTTGCACTCTTTGATTTCTCTATTTGATTGTTTACTGCTATTGATTTCAATTTTCTTCTCTTATTTTCTCTCTCAAATCATGTCTAGAAACTATTAAAGTGTTCTAGGCATGGATTGTGAGTAGTCACTTTTAGCTATGGATTAGGGTAAGAAAATGGTAGGATTGAATTGTTAGAATGTTTTAGGGTTGAACCCTAATTATCTTCACCTTGTTCATAAACTTAATGCTAGATTATGAGTTGCAAACCAAATCTAGATCTTAGGAAATTTTTCGTCCATAAAGAGTTTGATAGAATGTCTGACTAAGTGAATAAGTTGTTAATCTAGACTTTTCAAGGGATTGTTTAAGTCTGATTGATTCTTGTATGAAATTGTATTCATTGCTTCCCTATTATGTTTTCTTTCAAGGGATTGTTTAGAAGCATGATTAAGAAAGAGTTTCTACCACGGGAGTGGATTAATCTACATTAGAAATTCCTAGACATAAGATAAGTTTAATTGTGTGAATTAAACCAACCATTAGCATGAGAATAAACTGCCAAATTTGATTTCCTTGGTCCATATACTTGTTTTATTTATTGAATTACATTTTCTTCGGTTTCACTGACTTTGTGTTGACTTTTACTTATTTGCTTGTTTCAATTAAATTGCTTGTTTAGGTTTGTTTAGTGACAAACCAAACCCATATTGGAATTAGACTAAGTGAATTCTCTATAGTCCTAGTACGTGAATCCCTCATGAATTGGTTTGACATTTTAAACCCTCTACACTACATCTGATTAATAAGAGGCAAAAATCCTCTTATCACTAGTTCCTCTGGTGGTGCGGTCAAACTCCGAAGTGTGGCCGATGTTGCTGGCCGCAAGGTTCTCAATTAGAGCATAAGCATCTTCAACTGACTTGGTCATGAAGTTACAATTGCTAGTAGTATCTACTGAAAATCTGTATTGATGGTCAATGCCACAGTAGAATGTGTTGAGCAGATTGGCGTGTTTAAAGCCATGGTGTGGGCAATCCCTAAGTTACTCTTTGAATCGTTTACATGGTTCATTGGCTAGATGATCAAGCCTAGCCAATCATTACGTGTGGGTTGAGAGAAGACTCTTAGGCAACACTCTTTTGACCACACATACACATGTCTAGATCATGGTTTCCTTGAAAGAAACTCCCTAAACCAAACTACCTACTACTCACATATGAATACTATTGAGATAGACATGTGTGGTAGGTTTAATAAACAAAAGGAAATCATTAATACAACAAGCAAGAGCAAGTATCGGCCTTGGTAAGTCGTGAGTGCAAGAGTATCGAAGAGAAGCTTAACTTAACTCCTTTGACTACTCACATACAAGACCTATGGACCGAGGATAACCCTAAAGAGCTTAAGGTTTTTCTGAGAAAACAGAAAGCAACACAAGAACAACAAGCAAAGGCAACAAGAAAGCAAAAGAACTCGCAGAACTAAGCCTTGAAGCTCTCGGTCTTGGAGACTAAGAAGATCGACGGCTTGGGAACAAACGAGGGTCACAAGTAGTAAATAAGCAATAAGAAGACAATAAAAGAAGCAAGAATAAGAAGAGAAACGTTGAATTGCTTGGCAAAAGGTAAGAAACAAGTCGGTAGATTTTAAAGAACTCGAGCACACTAAGACAAGAGTTTCGGCCTCAATTGTCTCCACTACAGAACCCTTAATTAAACCTAATGATCTAAGAACGTCCAAACTCTCTAAAAAGATAAACACTAAAGTATTTATCGAGTTATGAGGTAGAGGAGGCGAGCTAAGGTTCCCATTAGGCGAACTGACAATATCGCTCAAGACATTCCATTTTTGTGATCAATTAGAATTGCATCCATTCAATGTTGAGGAGTGCATGCCAAGTGATATGAACCTGAGCAGCATAGAACCTGAACTAGA
>OVAU01001913.1:0-13569 GCA_900406315.1 Biscutella laevigata subsp. laevigata
TTAGTCATCATCGCGTCCCGATCTTACTTGTTTCAATAACATAGGTTATACCTCTGATATCAATGGAAATTGCAGTCTTGGATCAGTTTAACCCTTGTTAAAACAACACCCTCTGTTTCCCAAATACACGTCTCTGTTTCTCAAACAGAATTCCTGAGCAACTCTCAGAANATCTTCAATGTTTCATTTTTCTTCTTTTGATCTTTATCTTCAAACTTTGAATAATACATCTTCACATCAGTCAAAACACACAAAATTCAGCTAAGGTATGTATATAGCACAATCACACAAAATCAGATTCAACATAAAAAGTAGCTGAAACATTCAACACACACCACACGTTTTGATCCAATTGCACACTTCCAGTTTTGTAAAACTTCAAAATCTTGCTTTCAGTTAGTTTACCTGGAGGGTAAGTGCGCTTGTGTGCTTAGTTACTAGAAAGTTCAACAAGTTTGCTAAGCGTCATAGCACCAACAGCTTGATTAAAAGAAACAGGAAGATAACGGAGAGAGATGTTATTGTCTATAACAGAAACACAAAATGCAATGCTAAGAGTCGCAACCTTAAGAAACTTGTTGAGGAGAAGAACTATGTTTGAGGTGTACCGATGAGGGAGAAGATGAAGAGAGTTTGTTTCTTTTGAGAAGATGAAGAAGAAGAAATTTCTGGTTTCTGATCTGAATTCTTCTTGTTCATCTTTGTTGATATTGGGGTTTGATTTTTTTAAAAAAAATTTTGCGGGTCAATTCATTATTTCAAATTACTCTCGTAAATAAAATGAGCAAATGTTTTCACGGAAACTCAAAGTCACGAACTAGTAACAATGATGTCATGTGTTTTACCATTGGATTAACGTTTTTGTTCATATTGAGGTCTGGTTTGATCGTAGAAAACAAGAAAAATTATTACAACAACCCTTTATTCCTTTTTTGGATAAAGAAAATAACCTCTCCATTTATAGAAATGACACGTGGAGTAATGTCTTTTTATGAAGATTTCATAATTATATAATTTTTTTCAGAAAATATGATTAATTAGAATGGATATGTATATCCTAAAACTGTGCATAACTAACAAATCTAAACCTAATTAAATTAAAATAAAAAGTATTAAACTGTTTTGTCATCTTCAAGAATCAGAGACCGTTGAAGGATTTATCGGACGGCTGAGATTAGTTGATAAGATATTTGAATTCGAACAGTTAAAAGAGTTAACGTTACAATTTTTCCACTCAGGTTTGGATCCGAGCCTAAAAACCCGAACCGGAAGAACAAAGAAAACGAAGAAACATATATAGGAAAAACACAGTCTAGAGTGAATCAAGAAGAAGAAGAAGAAGAAGAAGAAGACGACTTCCATTTGCAATATTCTCTATCGAGTCCTTTTCCCAGAAGGTAAGAATTGGTAAGTCTGATCTCTTCGAATTGTTTCGAATGTGCATTGGAATTTGATCGGTGAGCCAATATTTTCCAGGAAGAGAAACGATAAGCAGAATTCTAATGACAAGTGTGATAAGTGGATTGCATGAATTTAATTTGGCTTCAAGAAGAGCTGAAGAAGCCGGTTCGTAATTTATTTGCTCTGTTTGATTGGAAAAAAAAAACCCAGAGGTTCTATTTCTGATTTGATTTTGTTGCAGCGGCGAGGAGATTTCAAGCCGTGCAATGGCTTCAATCTGTAGTTGGTGAACTCGGTATACCGAGTCAGCCATCGGAGAAAGAGTTTATTTCTTGCTTGAGAAATGGTATGATACTCTGCAATGCAATTAACAAGATTCATCCTGGAGCCGTTTCCAAGGTACTCTTTGTTTGATTCAGTTTATCATTCTGAAGTTCATCAGAATTAATCTGGGTAACAATTTATCACTTGAAGGTTGTGGAGAACTACTCGCATCTGCAGTCATTTAACCGAGAGTATCAACTTCCTCCAGCTTATCAATATTTTGAGAATGTCAGGAATTTTCTTGTGGCTTTAGAACAGTTGAGACTTCCAGGATTTGAAGCTTCCGATCTCGAAAAGGTAAAAGATTGGAGTTTTTCTTCTTCTTCTTCTTAGTTTAATTATTTGAATCTATCAATAAAATATGAGGTGTGATGTCACAGGATAATATAGAGACTGGATCATTGACCAAGGTAGTAGATTGCATTTTAGGGCTCAAGGCACACCATGAGTGCAAGATAACAAGGAGTGGTAATGGGTTATACAAGCACATCAAAACGCCAACGTTTAAGTTCTCTGGCAGTAAGATTCATCCTCTGAGTGATTCCAAAACGTCTAGGCATTTGGACATGGACAGAAATGATTGCATAGATGCTGAACCTGATAAAATCCAAGGTTTGATCCATGCTTCTTCTCGACCCTTCATTGGTTTCTTATGTCTAGGCATTTTATTTTTCTAACCTCTCCTCTAACATGATGCATTTGGATTGGATATTTGTAGTGATTGCCAAGTTGTTTGCCGATCACATTTTCAATTCCAAGGAAAATATGGATGAGAATCTTATTTCACTTAAGAATGTCAGTGAGGTAAGTTGAAATGTTCTGCACCATTTTCTATGCATTTGTTCAACTTTTCTTTACCGTGACCGGCGGATCAATGTGGTTGAATTGCTTGATTTCTTTTAATTGCAGAACTCTAAATTAAATTTCGAGAAAATCATCTCGAGATCCCCAGAGGTGAGTATTCTAAGTTGATAAATTGCTGCTTGTCATATATGGAGCTCCCTGAATTCACTATCGCAGTATTCAAGTTGATAGTGATTGCGTTGGATACTAGTTTAGAACATAGAACGTCAGTGCTGTTTTTGAGATCATATGTGTTTCCTGTATTTCAATTCTGCTTTGTTATATTTGTCTGACACTGATGATATCTGTGCCCTGTATTATAAACAGCTTCAATCAGTTTTGAAGGAATTTCTTAACGAAGGTACCCTGAAACCAGCAGACTTAACATCCATGCCTATGAAGGAGGAGTCACCTCACCATGAAGAAGATCATGTAGGTTTTTTTTTTCCTTTTTCTCTTTAACGACTGTGCTATGAAACTCTAACTAAGAGAACTGCATTTATATATCGGTACCTGAACAACAAGGTTTTGATTAATGGGCTGGTTATGCATTCATACCTTTTTGTTTTCCCCTTTCTGATTTCAGCTGCTCTTTCTTAGACACCTCTATTTTCTACTAATAAGTTGCTGAATATATTTTGCTCAGTCCAACAGAAGTCTCCCATGGAACTGCAACTGTAAGCGTTTACTGAAAACACAAGAAAACGAGCTCGCTGTTCTCAAGGCCTTGTTTATAAAAACGAAACAGGATTTTAGGGAACTTCAGGTTCATTTACAAAAAGATCTGATGGAACTAGGTTAGCTTTTTTCTGAGATTTCATTTCTATCCCCTCCAGAGAGAACTGTTTGCATTTCATCTTCTGGTTTCAAATGCAATTTTTCTGTCTTCGGCTTCTTGTGCACAGGCAATCAGATGCAAGAGATGTCATCAGCAGCTCAAGGATATTACAAAGTGGTAGAAGAGAACCGAAAGTTATACAACATGGTGCAAGATCTTAAAGGTGAGAAATAGTCAACACGAGTTTTGCTCTTTTTATAAAGGTCATAATGCCATGTCTTGAAATCTGCAGGAAATATAAGAGTGTATTGCAGAGTTAGACCAATCTTCAATAGTGAAATTAAAGGAGTAATAGATTATATAGGCAATGATGGTTCTTTGTTTGTTGTGGATCCATCAAAGCATCACAAAGATGCCAGAAAAACGTTTCAGTTCAATCAAGTATTTGGTCCTAGAGCCACCCAAGGTAACTTTGCAATTACTCAAAACGCTGTACCATGCGTTTTAGTAAGATTTCATTTAAAACTTTGTACGTATGTGTACAGAGGATGTATACAGAGAGACACAACCACTAATCAGATCAGTGATGGATGGTTACAATGTATGCATTTTTGCTTATGGCCAAACAGGATCAGGGAAGACATACACAATGGTGAGAATTATTCTACATACTCAAGCATCCTTTCTACAATATGTAGTTACTTATTATGTTTCTTGATGCAGAGTGGTCCTCCAGGTCGATCAGCTACTGATATGGGGATCAACTATCTGGCTCTGAGCGATCTCTTTCTGATATGTAATCAAAGAAAGGACATGATGACGTATGAGATATTCGTACAAATGGTCGAAATCTACAACGAACAAGTCCGAGACCTTCTTGCGGAAAATTCCTCCTGCACCAAATATCCTTTTATGGTTGTTGAAATTGCAATTAAAATTACCATGAAGAAGAAGTTACATCAATTACGATTAATCTATTTTACATCGATCAAAGTAGTGTTCTTCTTGACTCTGTGCACATTAGATATTCGGACTTGCTCCAGCGAGGATGATGGCTTGAGTCTTCCAGATGCTACAATGCATTATGTGAGTTCTACAAGGGATGTTCTTCAGCTGATGGAGGCTGGTGAAGTGAACCGTGCTGTTAGTTCTACATCCATGAACAATCGTAGTAGTCGGTCTCACAGGTTCTCTAACAAAACTCAAAACTACGCACTTCCATAATTAAGGAAATGCTATGTGATCTGAAGCCGTTTTTTGGTATAGTATTCTTATGGTGCATGTACGTGGGAAAGACACATCTGGGGGTACCCTCCAGAGTTGCCTGCATTTAGTGGATCTTGCAGGGAGCGAGAGAGTAGATAAATCAGAGGTTACAGGAGACAGACTCAAGGAAGCCCAGTATATCAATAAATCTCTTTCTTGTCTCGGAGATGTGATTTATGCATTGGCTAAGAAGAATTCCCACATCCCATACCGAAACAGCAAGCTGACACTTCTACTTCAAGACTCATTAGGTACTAATATCTTAGCCAAGAATCATTCCTTCTCTGTTTGGTGAACAAACAAATATTAAATGAATTTTTCATGTCTTCATTTCAGGAGGACAAGCCAAAACGTTGATGTTTGCTCATTTGAGTCCGGAGGAAGACTCTTTTGGGGAAACTATCAGTACTCTGAAATTCGCACAAAGGGTTTCAACAGTAGAACTTGGAGCTGCTCGTGCACATAAAGAGACTAGAGAGGTTCTGCATCTCAAGGAGCAGGTTTGTGGAGATGAACTGATCCTGATTTAGAGCTTGAGACTGGATTTAGTAGCTTGACACTGGATTTTGAGGGCTAACAAACGTTTTGGTATTCTTCTTTCAGATTCAAAGCTTGAAGAAGGCTTTGGGTAGCGAAGAATGGAATTCCTACGGTGGAGCAAAGGAGATAAAATCTCCTTCCAGTAGGCCAACTGCATCAACAGAGAGAACTCCTCCAAGTCTCAGAAGATTAAGCATCGAAAACTGCAGCAACACAAAGGCAAACCTTGAAGACAGAAAAGGTATTAAATCACCTTTAGCCTCTCGTCGCACAAAAAGACTGAGCTTGGAGGGTTCAAATCCCTGTAAAAAGGAAGAATACGGTAAAGGAGATCCCACCAAGGAAATGCACCAGCTCAAGAATCCACTGAGTCCTCTAAGCTCTTCTCAGAACAGAGCAGTGAAAGTAGATGGCAGAACAAACATTCCTCAACTCCAGCTATTGCAAACACCAGAGAAAGAAGCTTCCAAAAACGAGATACAGATCCTTTCTGTGGATTCAAGGACACATGGAAAAGGTTCACAAATACGGAAGTCACTGAGGACAATCGGAAAGCTAATCAATGGTTCAGAGAAGAGGTATGACAAAGGTCTTGTGCTTATTCCAATCTGCATGATAGTTTATCGGTTTAATGAAAACATTCTTGTCACCACAGAAAGGAGAACATTCCTGTGAATCCACGGTCACCACTTGGAGTCTCAAATAAATCCAGTGGTGTAAAGTCGCCACACACAAGCAACGCTAAGACACTGAGAAGACAATCACTCACTGGTGTGTTGCCATCAGAACCAGAAAGATCGCGTAGATCCTCAATAGGAGGAAAACGAATTGAAAACGGTAAGAAAGATCTAACCATAACTTCAGCTATCTCTTTTCATTCGAACAAAAACAAATTGAACATTTTTTGCTAGTGTAGGTGTAAATGGTGCAAGAAATGCAAAAACTCCTCCACCTATTCGTTCATCATCAAAGATGGAGAAGAAATGGGCTTAGGACTATTGCAGAATAACACGTTCTCTTTTGCTTTTACTCGAAGCATAGTTTCTCACTTAAAGCTTTTCAACATCTACAATTCAATTTCCATTCAATAGGATAATTTTAGGTAAATAAGAACTAGACTTTCGATGGCTCTGACTGTAACATTGATGCCTCCTGAATCTTGTTTTAGCCATTCTTGTAACAGTTTTGTGTTGTTCTTGTCTCTGAATCATTGAATTAGATATTTACAAAGAACTATTTCAGTTCAGCTCATGGATTTTGTTATACACATCAACCAAAATCTTCTTGAACCGTTGGAGATCTAAACTCACTTGCTGGTTTTCCAGATATACTCCCTTTGTGAATTGCCATCCTTTCTGAGTAATGCTTCTTGGATCTCTTAGAACAGGATCATCTTTGTCATATTTGTCATACAATGAACTCTCTCTTGCGAGAATCTTGTAACCAATGTAGTCTAGACCGAGCTTCTTTGCTGGTTCTCCATAATATGTCTCTGCAGCCCAATCTGTCCCCAATGGAATGATCTGAATAAAGATAGCTCCAGGTTGCATGAACAGAAAATGTGTCATGGCTGCTCCATGTACCCCAATCATGACATTGCTTGTGTTAAGCACTCTGTAAATCTTTGCTAGCTCCGTTGTTTTGTCTGGTCTCAAAACCTCAACTTCAAACCCAATCCTCTGAGCTAGTTTCACTATCAAATCTTCGTTTGTTATTGCTCGAGACCCGGTTCTTGAAAACAATGCTAGTTTTGGTCTCTGTGAGTTTCTTCTCTTTGCTGCTTCTTGACTCTCCAATGTGTTGATTCGGGGTCTGTAAGCTCTATCTAAAAGATTTCTGAACTCATTGATGGTTGTTTTACCATCTTGCATAAGAGAAGGATCCACTGTTAACTCACCATGGATTCTAAGACCAACAATGGCTTCTTTGAAGCAGTGAGTTCTCTCATCTTTGGTGAAATCAATAAGAGGATAATCAGAGAGCTGAGAGAGAACATCTCCATACTTCATCTCCCACCACTTGTGATACTCAAGAATCACAAAGACAACCTTTTTGTTGAAACGTTTAGATGTTATATACAATGGAATAAGCCCGTCGTTGAACTCATGATAGAGGTTTCCGGTGTAACCTCCGGTGGAGAATAACACTGCAGGTACTTGGTGGATCACTTCGCATTTATGCTTATCACCAAGAAGCTTCACATCTTTTGTCACAAGAGATAGTTCAGGGATGGTTTCCATTATACTAGTTTCCCATTTTCTCGTGTATGGTTTGATTTTTTCTTGCGAGAAATGATCGGTGAGATAAGTGTAGAGGAAGATGGAGGAAGAAGGAGAGTGTGTTCGGATATCGCCTTTCATGAAACAGATGTCTGAACGGTAACCGGTTCTGTCGCATGATATGTTCTCTTCTGCATAATCACCAAAGAAAGCAACAGTAAGAATCTTAATATTTCAAGAACTCTAATAAACAGAGGATTAAGTGACTAACCAGTTCTTGACGTATTAGGTGACTCTGTATCGTTCTGAGAAACCCGATTTTCGATCTCTTTAATTGAAGAATCTGCAAAAACGTATGAAGTAAAACTAGCTTAGGACAATACGACGGAGGTGATTTGACTTGTAGTACAAGATAGAAGAATCATACCGATGAGAAACAGAGCAGATGGGTAAGGGAAAGAGAGGAAGTGAGGAGCAAAGACGAAGCAACTTGTGATCATCAGAGAGAAGACAAGAAGATAGATGAGCTTAGGCTTCGATCTCTTTGCGGAAGAATTGTTAAACCCGAAGACATAAGAAGGAAACAGCTTCATAGATTTGTCTTCTTTGATGTGTTCTAACTTTTTATGATTCTGTCTCACCATATTACTTCTTGTTCAAGTCAACAAAGATGAAGAACACATAAAACACAGAGATAAACGTATGCAGAGGATTATAGTGAAGTTTTTCTCTGTAACCAGGTATGTTTCTATCTAGCTACTTGGATACGTACACAGAGGGGAGAGAGAATCAGAGGAGTGAGAAAGAGAGAGACGTTTCTTGGTATTGTAGAGTAGAGAGAGAGAGAGAGAGACATAGGAAGTCTTGAGGTGTCTTGTCTCTTCTTCGAAATAGAGAGAGAGAGAGAGAGAGAGAGAGAGAGAGAGAGACGTTTCTTGGTATTGTAAAGCAGAGAGAGAGGGAGAGAAACATACGAAGTCTTGAGGTGTCTTCACTCTTCTTGGAAATGAGAAGAGACGTGTGGGAGAGTGAGAAAGGGACTTTGGCCAAAACTCATCGTTGAATGATAAGTTTATATATGTTGCTTGTATCACAAGATTCAATATTTTTCCTATAAATCATGTTTGGTAAAAACGACCTAATAATTATATACATATATACTTTCTCTTAGTTGAAATCATCCTATCAATTACGTATGTAGATATATAACATTAGTATAGTTTAAGGATCTCTTTGTAATTACTATTATCTTAAACCCTAAGCTTAAGTACTATATATTCTGTAACATTCGCTTACTAATGTTAATACGAGTGTTAATACATCTACATGGTATCAGAGCCCTCGATACCCTAAACCTAAAAATCTCCTTTTTCTTTTTCAAACTTCGTGACGATCATGTCAGACCTCCCACCGACAACTCACAGTGAAACGATCACCGTGAACAATCGTAGCCTCTACAACATCAACACAGCCAATGTCACCAAGCTCACCCCTACCAACTATCTAATGTGGAGTCTACAGATCCATGCCCTCCTTGATGGCTACGATCTCGCCGCCTATCTAGACAGCTCCATTGCACCACCTGCTGCTACCATCACCACCAACGACCAGCCAACGACAAATCCAGAGTACTCTCTCTGGAAGAGACAAGACAGACTCATTTACAGTGCCTTATTGGGTGCAATCTCCGCTCCTGTCCAGCCAATTGTCTCCATGTCAGCTGCCTCGTCTCAGATCTGGGACAAACTTGCAGCAACCTACGCAAGACCAAGCCGCGGACACATCAAGCAACTCAAAAACCAACTCAAACTTTGGACCAAAGGATCGAAAACAATTGACGAGTACCTGCAAGGCTTGACACAACGCTTGGATCAACTCGCTATCCTCGGCAAGCCAGTTGATCTCGAAGATCAAATTGAACTCATCCTTGAAGGTCTTCCAAATGAGTACAAAGTCGTTGCAGATCAAATCGAAGGCAAAGACACGCCACCAAGCCTCACTGAAGTTCACGAACGCTTGCTCAACCACGAAGCCAAACTCATGGCTGTTCCGTTGTCTCACCCAGCTACGCCGATCACTGCTAATGTTGCTCATCAACGCAACAACAACAACCGTTCCTACAATAATAACAACAACAAACCAAGGTACAACACCACCCACAATCCCAGCAACCAACAAACCACACTGCAATATTCCTCTCGCAATGATACTCGAGCTCCTAAGCCATATCTTGGCAAATGCCAACTGTGTCACACCCAAGGCCACAGCGCCAAAAGATGTCCCCAACTTCAGCAGCTTCACTCCTCGGTGCAACAACCAGCAAGCCATCAGTTTCCTTCTTGGCAACCACGAGCTAATATGGCTATCAACAATCCTTATGGTGCAAACAATTGGCTCCTAGACAGTGGAGCTACACACCACATAACGTCGGACCTAAACAACCTGTCTCTCCACCAACCTTACCACGGAGGTGATGACGTCGTGATCGCAGATGGCACAGGTCTTCATGTTACACACACGGGTTCCACAACACTTCCCTCCTCTTCTCGTACTTTACAATTACAGAATGTGTTGTGTGTTCCCACTGTGCATAAGAATCTTATATCTGTGCATGGTCTCTGCAATACTAACAAGGTCTCGGTTGAATTCTTTCCTCGTGGTTTTCAGGTGAAGGACCTAGCAACGGGGGTTCCGCTGATCCAAGGTCGAACTAGAGATGAACTTTACGAATGGCCTGTCTCTCTACATCAACCGCAGGCCCTCCTCACCGCCACCAATTCTCGCGCGACACTCACCTCCTGGCACTCCAGACTTGGACATCCATCACTCTCTGTTTTACGTTCTCTTATTTCTAAACAGCTTTTGTCTCTTTCAAACCCTTTACAAAATTCTTTGTCATGCCATGATTGCCTTATTAATAAAAGCCATCAACTTCCATTTACCAACTCGTCCATCTCATCTACCAAACCTCTTGAATATATATTCTCTGATGTTTGGTCCTCCCCAATTCTCTCCATTGACAAATACAAATACTACCTCATCCTTGTTGATCACTACACCAAATATACATGGCTATATCCCCTTCGACAAAAATCACAAACCAAAGAAACATTCATAGCTTTCCAGTCCCTAGTTGAGAACAAATTTCAGACTCGGATTGGTACCTTATACAGTGACAACGGAGGTGAGTTCATCGCACTTCGTCCGCATCTCCGTTCCAAAGGTGTATCTCACCTTACGACACCGCCGCATACACCTCAACACAATGGTCTCGCTGAACGTAAACACAGACATGTAGTGGAGACAGGTCTCACCCTTCTCTCAACAGCGTCGCTTCCCAAAGAATACTGGCCTTTCGCCTTTGCAACAGCTGTGTATCTCATCAATCGATTACCAACACCAATCCTCTCCAATGACTCTCCGTTTCAGAAACTCTTTGGTCATCTACCCAACTACGACAAGCTCAAAGTTTTCGGGTGTTTGTGCTACCCTTGGCTCAGACCATACAATTCTCACAAATTGGATGATCGATCCAAGCCGTGTCTCTTCCTCGGCTATTCCACCACCCAGAGCGCATATCTCTGTCATGATATTGCTGCAAATCGCACCTACGTATCACGACATGTGCGCTTTGTTGAAGATGTATTTCCGTTTTCAAAGCTCACCTTCAAATCTCCACCGTCGGCTACAGAACAGTCATTTTCACCAGAAGTCATTCGTATTCCTCTCCCCTCTAGTTCACCACAGACTAACGGAACTCTCGGCTGCTCGACTCCTCACCGGAACCACCCAGCACCACCGTCACAGTCCTCGACTGCTCAGGTATCGTCATCTCCCACCTCTGAAACTCCTTCTCTCTCCCTCCACAACTCTGAGCCCACTGCTCCAATTGAAAATGGGCCAGAACCCGTGGCCCAGCAACCTTCCCCATCTCCAAATCAGCCATTTAACCCCTCATTAAACCCAATTCCCTCAGGCCCAATATTGAATCCACCAAATACAGGCCCACTACCCCCTTATATCTGCACCTCATCAACCATCATCTTCTCTCCCCGCGAACCTTGCACCGCACGTACCCTCATCCTCGTCTCTACCTGAACCCACTAATCCTCAACGAGTGAGAACCCGTTCACAAAATAACATCATCAAACCTAACAAGAAATACTCACTCGCTGTCACTCATTCCCCCACCTCTCCGTCCGAACCATCAACAGTTACTCAAGCCCTCAAAGACAAAGATTGGAGACATGCCATGTCCGATGAGTTTGATGCCCAGCAACGCAATCATACTTGGATTCTAGTTCCCCCAGAGCCTCACCAAAACGTTGTAGGATGTCGGTGGGTGTTCCGACTCAAACATCTACCCACTGGACTCCTCGAACGTCACAAAGCACGCCTCGTCGCCAAAGGATTCAATCAACAATATGGCCTTGACTACGCTGAAACCTTCAGCCCAGTGATCAAATCGACTACAATCAGGCTTGTTCTTGACATCGCAGTAAAGAGGTCTTGGCAAATCAAACAACTAGACGTCAACCATGCCTTTCTTCAAGGAACGCTTGATGAAGAAGTGTACATGACACAACCTCCAGGCTTTGTAGATCAAGACCGACCCACTCATGTCTGTCGTCTTCTCAAAGCTATTTACGGTCTCAAGCAAGCCCCGCGGGCCTGGTACAATGAGCTCAAAACGCATCTCCTCAACATCGGTTTCCTCAACTCCTTGGCAGACACTTCTCTGTTTGTATATCATCAGGGTACAACTCTGCTCTATCTACTTGTGTATGTTGATGACATATTGGTTACAGGGAATGATTCAACCTCCATTGCTCGTGTTCTCAAGTCTCTTGCGGATCGCTTTTCAATCAAAGATCCCACTGATTTGTGTTATTTTCTCGGGGTTGAAGCAACACGGACAGCTCAAGGTCTTCACCTAATGCAGCGCAAATATATTCGTGATCTCCTGGTAAAGACGAATATGCTTGACGCCAAACCAGTGTCCACGCCTCTCCAAACTTCACCAAAACTCTCCCTCAACGTGGGTACTGCTCTTGAAGACCCAACTCAGTTCCGTTCTGTTGTAGGCAGTCTCCAGTATCTTGCTTTCACTCGCCCCGACATCGCCTTCGCAGTAAACCGGCTGTCTCAATTCATGCATAAACCAACAACAGAGCACTGGACTGCAGCAAAACGAGTTCTTCGTTACCTTGCTGGTACCCTTACTCACGGTATCTTTCTTGATGCGAAGACCTCATCCACTCTTCACGCGTATTCTGATGCTGACTGGGCCGGTAACTCAGATGATTTCCTCTCCACCAATGCTTATGTTGTTTACAGTGGCTGCAACCCAATCTCATGGTCTTCAAAGAAACAACGGAGTGTTGCTCGTTCTTCAACTGAAGCTGAATACAGGGCTGTCGCCAATGCTGCTTCTGAACTACGCTGGTTGTGTTCTCTCCTCACTGAGCTCAAGCAGGTCCCAAGTGCTCCACCGGTTGTTTACTGTGACAACGTTGGAGCCACATATCTCTGCGCGAATCCTGTGTTCCATTCTAGAATGAAACATGTTGCTCTTGACTACCACTACATTCGCAACCAAGTTCAATCCGGCATGCTGCGTGTTTCACACGTTTCCACTCACGACCAGCTTGCCGATGCGCTCACCAAACCACTCTCCAAGGCTCTTCATCAACGTGCCTGCTCCAAGATTGGAGTCCGAAAACTCCCTCCATCTTGAGGGGGGATGTAGATATATAACATTAGTATAGTTTAAGGATCTCTTTGTAATTACTATTATCTTAAACCCTAAGCTTAAGTACTATATATTCTGTAACATTCGCTTACTAATGTTAATACCAGTGTTAATACATCTACAACGTATACATCTTCCTATTTTCGGAATTTATGTCTTTATCAACATGAAAACATGTTTTAGTTAATCGATTAATTAGACACAAATATTTGATCTGATCGATCTAATTCTGATCTTTGATTTAGACTATCAATTTTGTACGTTGAACCGGAAATATACCCGGTAAAAGAATGCATGACCCGGCACTGGTTTCTGATTCAACTTCAACTCAAAGAAAATTCCAAAAGAGAAGTTGTCGTTGAAGTTGTATCTTATATATGATGAGAGAAGGGGTGCTCTCCCATAATGACATGTGACACTCCCTTCTCTAAAACAATTATAATTAT
>OVAU01001914.1:0-13568 GCA_900406315.1 Biscutella laevigata subsp. laevigata
CGTACCGCAGTAATAAAATCATATCCCACTATATTCCAAGATGTGTGATAAAACTCTGCTGAAAAACCATCCGGCCCTGGGGCCTTTCCTTTAGGAAGTGAAAATAACGCCTCTTTAATCTCAATCAAGGTGGGTATGGCTGACAAACGAGCAGCAAGATCCGGTGGACACCGATAAGGAGTAAGTGCACAAATGGTGTCTACGGAATAGGGGGAAACCGTCGGGTTAGTAGAGCCAAGCAAATCTTTGTAGAACCCTACAACATGATCCTTCAAATGATCTTGCTGGAATAAACGATCGCCTGATTCTGTACATAGAGAATGTATGCCAATACGTGCGACATTCGCCTTAGCTGCCTTGTGAAAGAATCTGGTATTTGCATCCCCTTCCTTGAGCCATTTGATTCTCGACTTCTGACGGAAAAAAGATTCTTCCGTAGAAGACCAAAAGCACCAATCTGTACTTGCAACTCTTTCCTCATCAAAGAGTTGAGGAGAAGGGTCAGCTAGCAATTTCTCTTGGCATAAAGTCATCTTTTCATAGGCCTCCTTAGAGCGTCGACTTATATCCCAGAAAAAACCCCTGTTAATCTCCTGACATTTGGTCTTGGCTATCTTGAGTTTAATGAGTAAAGTGCTCATAAATGACCGAACAGGAGCTATACTAATCCACGCCTCAGCAATAACCTGCATATACGTAGGATGCATTGCCATAAAATCGAAATACCTGAAAGGTGTTTTCCTACGCACAGACGAGTTACTAAGAGAAACCAAACATGGTGAATGATCAGACGCTCCAGGAACATCAAAAAAGGCAGAAGACTCAGGGAAAGTGTCCATCCAACTTTCATTTGACAATGCTCTATCGAGTTTTCGAGCAATTGGATTTTGAGGTTGGTTATTTGTCCAAGTATAAAAACAGCCCCGAATAGGGAGATCCTCAATACCAGAAGCTTCGGCACAGTCTTGAAAGTTTTGAATACCCACACGTGATGAGGAAAACGGAAAAACCGAGTAGGCTTCCCTTGAGTTAAGTACTTGGTTGAAATCTCCCATAATAAGCCAGGGAGAATTGTTAACCAGAGGATTCGCTGACCATTCAAGAAGAAGATTCCAGAGAACCACACGCTCGGAGACAGTATTTCGTGCGTAAACGAAAGCAACCGAGAACCGCTCTCCAGTTGAAAGAACTGAGATCCCGCATAAAAGACATTGATCTGAACGATGATAAACCACTAGTGAGATATCCGGCCGCCAGATAACCACAACTCTACCATTCAAGGCAGAAGGAGAGTAGTTTGACTCAAAATGCCACCCTGGGAGACTGGTAGTCAAGAAAGAGCCAAGCTTGTCTTCCTTCACCCGTGTTTCCAAAATACCGCCTACAAGAGGCTTGTTATCCTTAATCCAACGCGCAACCGCTGTACGCTTATTCAAAGCATTAAAACCCCTAACATTCCAACTGAAAATCATTATGGATATCAACAATGGGCGAAAGACGAGAGAGGACTGGTCTAATGAAAAATCCGGCAAGAACCAGCCTCAGAGACATCATCAGGAGGATCATGACCCTCAATTTGTGATAGAGAATCACTGAACTGAGTACCGTGATCATCATATTCCATCGATCCATCTGTTTGAAAGTGAGGGTCGTGATCCTGCATCAGGTGTAAGTCCCTCATAATCTGCCGACGTAATAGCTTCCTTATACGTTTCTTTGTTTTAGGTGGCGATCTCCTAGCCGAACTTCTGTCGCGTTCCTTCATATATTTGAAAGCTTGCCGGACACTATGAGTGTTTAGCTTCATTGTTTTTGAGATTGGGGAAATCCCTTCTCGATCAGAGGTATAATGTGTTGGTGTGATAAGCTGAGGAGTAATTCGTTTCTTAACCGGAGTTGCAAGAGAATCAGCGATTGGCGCAGACTGCTGAAAAAATCCATAAGGGATTAGTTGTGTAGAAGACGTGGACTTAGAATGGGTATGGTGTGAGGATGTAGCCCTGTGGAGTGATGAAGACATCAACGTCGGGGATCCATAGTTAGGGGAGACAATTGGATTACTTCTAGCAATGAAACCTGCTGGATAGGGAGTCTCTGGGAAGTCTGAAGTATGCTGATCATGCGCAGGTAATGTGTCAGGAGTGGACTTATCGTCGAAGTGATCGGGTACTGCATTTTGATGAATAGACCCGGGAGCAGCAGGGCAACGAACTACTAAGTGACCAAAATCTCCACATCTAGGGCATTTAACAGGGATATGGGGATAAGATGCACGAATTATGACAGAATTTCCGAGTTTGTCATGAACTCGTACAGAGGAAGGGTATGGACCTTCAAGCTTCATCACCACGCGAACCTTTATAAGACCTGAACTGTTCGGGATGAGATTTGCTCTTTCTGTATACAGGGGAAGTCCTAGAGCCGATGCAATTGAACTGATACCATCAATATTGAACATAACCTTGGGAACGTTACGAAGAACTACCCACAGCGGAGCAAAGTCCAACTTCATGAACGCATCGAAGATTGAAGGAGACCACTTTGTTACCGAGAACGCACAATTCCCTGACTGCCAAAACCCAACCTCTAAGACCCACTTTCTTGTTTGCACAGAAGGGATATAGATCAAGCAAGAGCGAGCAGTGTACTGCTTGAGGATGATTCGACCGTGAAGACCCCAGATAGGATTTAAGTCGGCAAAGACCTTACCCAAAGGAGGCGGAGATCCGTGGAAATGTGCTACAAGGTGATCTGTCCAGACCGAGCTAGAGTCTAGAATAACCGAAGGTGGCGCTTGGATTGATGGAGTTCCGTCTTCAAGAAATAAGGGGCATGATGTCTTCCGGAGATTGTGAAGGGAACGAGGTTGAGGCTTGAGTACAGAGGCATAAGATCCAGAGGAGGTAGGCGGAGGAGATGCTAGGGGAGCAGCTGAGCAAAGAGGAGGCTGGTTTTGAGCAAAGATCGGAAGATTCCCTGGAGGGATCGGAGCTTGGAACGAGATCGGAGGGGGGACTTCTCCGGACGCGCATACGGCCAAGAGATCTGGAGGAATGAGAGTCGGATCTTTATCTGGTGGTTCTTTGACGGATAGAGGATTGGAAGATGACGGATCCATGACTTACGGTGGTGAGGAGAGAGGTTGGAACCTCACCGCCGAGCAACAGCAACGATCAGAAAACCGGATCGAGATCGCCTTTTCTATCGCCGAGCAACTATTAATACCTTTGTTTTCACCATCGAAATCTTGAAGATTATTTATTGATAAAAGTAAAATTACAGTTCACTATTAATGGTGTGCGTAATTATAAACGACTTGTGTAATTCTTGGATAAATTATTAACCAAAGTAAAATTAAGGGTATTTATTCATGAGCATCTGATCAAGACGACAGTCTACAGAGTGA
Organism: Biscutella laevigata subsp. laevigata; assembly: GCA_900406315.1. Lineage (NCBI taxonomy): Eukaryota > Viridiplantae > Streptophyta > Magnoliopsida > Brassicales > Brassicaceae > Biscutella > Biscutella laevigata. Next base: position 3,407 of record OVAU01001914.1, read on the forward strand.
GTACATCTCCATTGCGAGAACGACGCAACTATAAGACAGACTTCTTGATTCACCTTTTTTTTTATTGAAACTACAAAAGAGCATAAATCATGTCATCGACAGTAGTGGCTGATAATGTAGAAGCAAGTACGAATCTGTGCTGCAGGTTGATGAGGAAACAACTAGCGTCTGCTTGCAATGGATCTAGTACTCTATGGAGCTACGCTATATTCTGGTCATCTTCACCAATCCAACATGGGTAATTACACTTTTATAACTCTCTTTTCTTGTTCCTTCAATAACACACACCATAAATATATATAGGGGCTTGGAATGGGGAGAAGGATATTACAATGGTACTGATCATATAAAGAAGAAGACAAAGAAAAAGAGTGGTTCTAAGTATGGGTTGCAGAGAAGCATGCAGCTCAGGGATCTATATCTACGTATGCTCCAAGGAGACAGTAGTACTAGAATTACTACTGCTACTACTACAACTGATCCTGATCATGGTCACGATGATGATGATGATGATAGCACAAGTAGTAACTTGATGCTATCAGCAGATGATCTTTCTGATGAAGAATGGTATTACTTGGTTTGCATGTCCTACGTCTTCCCTCCTTCCCACTGGTTCGATCTATCTTCCCATATTATTTCTCTATATACCTCTAATGGGTCATGACACCATTAATAAAGCTGTTATATATATAATGTGTACGTAGTTTACCTGGTAAAGCTATGGCGACCGGTGAGACCATTTGGCTTTGCAACCCACAAAACGCAGAAACCAAAATCTTCAGTCGATCTTTGCTAGCAAGAGTATGTTTCTTGAAACTCGTATATTCAAGTTCTATTATAAACTTTCAAGAATTCTCACTCTTCTCTTCTTCATTTTTGTGACTGCGAATTTAGAGCGCATCCATTAAGGTACTAATTAACTCTGCATTCAGCTTTATTATATTGAAGCTTTGTAGTTCTTTAAATCATATCATCAGAGCTGTAATCTCTTGTGTCTTCTCCAGACTATTGTATGTTTCCCTTGCTTTGACGGCGTTATTGAGCTTGGCGTCACTCAATTGGTACCTCTTTTTTTTTTCTACTTTCTCAAATTAAAACTTTAGCATCTTAGAGGCCACTTTCTATTTACAGAGTTATTTTTTGTCGACTACTAATGAAATAGATTGCAGAAGATCTTAGCCTGATTCAACATCTGAAATATTGCCTTGTCGAAACTCCAATTAATCCACAAGGAAACTCGAAGATGAATCTCGTTGAAGGAAGCAGGTGGAGTATGAATCAGTGTGTTTCATTAATGGAGTATGATGATGAAGATACCTCGGATAAAATAAAGGAGAACCAGATGAAGTTCACTCATGTTCTCAAAACTATGGTTAATGAGGTATAAGCGCATTTTAAAATCGAGTAATATGAAAATATTCCCCTATAGATAAAACTCTGTTTTGTGTGTTTGGAATGAAGGTAGAGAAAGAATCAATGTTGAAGAAGATGATAAAGTACATGCAGGAACTGGAAGCAAGAGTTGAAGAGTTAGAATCTCATATCATACAACAGAAGAAGAAGAACATTATTTCTGAATTAAGCCCTGATGAGGAGGAGACTTCTTGAGTAACAAGCTATCGGTTGTGTGTTATGGTCCTTTCTGTTGTTTCTTATTATAGTTTCGTGTGTAGATTCGGTTACTTCAGTTCCGGATTATCAAACGACAGCTCAAGCTTCATCAGAAACATCCACTCTCTTGTTCCCCTTTTCATTTTAGTTTTTAATCTTGCTGTTAGGTTAAGAAGTTTCTATGTAATATAAACATGTACTCTTTCTTTCAAAATAAATGATGTTTTATTTCTATCAAGTAGTGATGAGGGTTTTCAATTTTTTCAATATAGAATTAATTTTTGAACTGTATTTATAAATTAATGGAAAAAATGACAAGTTCATATTTTCTGCATGTACAGAATGCAATGCAACGAATGATTGATTTCAAATAATGGCCAGGCATGTTTGTATCACTAACCATGCATCATTATGTATTTTCCCTCCCATTTTATATCATCATGTGCTATAGAATGAATATAAATATTTAAATCATGTATATTTTGACCTATTTCTATTAGTTTTTTTTTAGTTAATCTTCTAATTAAGCTACATACATGGGTTCAAAGCTACCAATATTAATATAGTCTAACGTAAAATTATATTCCAAATGTTGTGTTATGACATTTTTGAATTAAAAAGAGAAATCTGCAGAAGCTTTAAAGGTAAAATCAAAATAACGACCGTTGTTTTTTTGCTTCTTCTTTAATTACGTTTTTTGAATTTCGAAGTTTCAGACTCTCAGTATCTATATTAGCTAAATATTTAAATTTAATAAACAATTTTTTTTTAATTCACTTTGCGAAATTTTCGATGAAATATTCTTTGTGATATCAGAGATTATTTTTCTTGTTCTGTTTTGCTTTTTTTTTCCTGGCACGCCTAACGGTCTATGCTTTTACTTTTTCTTTTTTTCTTTTTTTTTTGCGGGCTCGTTTCTTCTCACTTTACTGTTATCTGGTCCTCGGAGTTTCACTGTCCCGGTTCAAATTTTCAGAATTCGATTCATATTCGAATGCTTCTCTGATAAATCCACCACGAAAGTTCTAAGCTTCCCTTACATTTTAATCTCTTCTTTTGTTTTTTTTTTTTATCTATCAGTAGAGATCAACAAAAACAGATCTTTTGAGAAGATGGAGAATTGGTCAAATCCTGATGATAACCAGTCAGCATCTGAAACTCCCGTTTACTCCACGATGAGCACAGATTCCTTTCCTCATCATCATCGTACATGTTCTGAAACATCAGGAGGTGTTTTTTCAGACCATATAGATGAAACCAGCAGTTTCTGCAGTGATGTTTCTCCTTTTCATGATTGGCCTGTCTTGACTGAATCCAATTCCAAGAGATCAGCTTGTCTCCCAGGCTTAGACACGAAACAGAATCTGAATGAGTCTGATGAGAATCTTGCAGTCCAAGTAATTTCAGAACCAGGTTCGTTTTTGTGTTCTCTCTTTCTCTATTTCCACTTTTATCAAAATCTTGAAATTGTTCTTGGTTTTTTGTTTCCGTAGAATTGGAGACGTTGAAGGAAAAATTCTCGAAGCTTCTGCTTGGGGAAGATATGTCAGGAAGCGGCAAAGGCGTTTGTTCTGCAGTCACAATCTCAAACGCCATAACCAATCTTTATGGTAACTAAAACTAACGCTCTCAACTTTTTTGAGTTTCAGAAGCCACAGAGAGAAGCTGTAGCTAATGCATTGTGACTTTGAGATTGCAGCTACTGTTTTTGGGCAGAATCTAAGATTAGAGCCTTTGGAAATAGAGAAGAAGACAATGTGGAAGAGAGAAATGAATTGCCTTCTCTCTGTTTGTGACTATATATTCGAGTTTATCCCCAAGTCACAGAGTCTAAGCAATGGAGCTACTGTTGAGGTAAAAACAGATTTGCTTACAATTTAATCAAAAAAATCTTAAAACGTTTAATCAAAGGTAAATCTTTTTGTTTTTGGGTGTTTCTTCAGGTTATGGAGAGTAGACCAAGAGCAGACATCTACATCAATCTGCCTGCACTCAGAAAACTAGATTCCATGCTTAGGGTAGTTATTCTAAAACATGAAGGATTCCCTGATTTAGTATTATGTATGAGTCATGAAGGATATAACATCTTTATGTTTGTATTATGCAGGAGGCATTGGATAGTTTTCAAAATACAGAGTTTTGGTATGCAGAAGAAGGAAACTTGTCAGTGAAGTCAACGCGTTGTGCTGCTGGATCATTCAGGAAAGTGATTGTACAGAGGAAAGAAGAGAAATGGTGGTTACCAGTTCCTCTGGTTCCGTCAGAGGGTTTATCAGAGAAATCAAGGAAACAGCTTAAGAGCAAGAGAGAAAGCACTAATCAGATCCATAAAGCTGCCATGGCCATCAATAGCAGCATCCTCGGTGAAATGGATATTCCAGATTCTTACATGGCAACTCTTCCAAAGGTAAAACAAAAACAGAACAGTTGACTTTGCATATTTCCGGTCGGTTTATATGTCCATTTCTAGATCTTAGCTTCAGTTTTCTTGCTTTTTGACTTTGGATCTTACATATTTTACATTTTGATTTTTGCAGAGCGGAAAAGCGAGCACGGGAGATTCGATCTATCGATCCATGACGAGTTCAGGGAAGTTTTTACCAGAAAAACTTTTAGATGGTCTCAAGATTGTGTCGGAGCATGAAGCACTTGAGTTGGCAGATAGAGTAGACGCATCAATGTACACATGGAGACGCAAAGCTTGTCTAAAGAATTCCAAGTCTTCATGGAATATGGTGAAAGATGTAATGTCAATGACAGAGAGATCAGACAAGAACTATGTTTTGGCTGAGAGAGCAGAGTCTTTGCTGTTTTGCTTGAAACAACGATACCCAGAATTGTCTCAGACATCATTAGATATATGCAAGATTCATTACAACAAGGTAAAGTTTTTAGATTTTAACAAAACTTTCTGGTGTTTTCTTTTTTGTTTATCTCTTTTGTTTTTTTGGTTTCCAGGATGTTGGAAAAGCTGTGTTAGAGAGCTATTCAAGAATACTTGAAGGTTTAGCTTATAACATAGTTGCTTGGATTGATGATGTTCTTTATGTAGACAAAACAATGAGAGGAGAAGAAGAAGTATAATAGTGTATTTGTCTTCTGCATCACCCTTGTAAATTAAATCAAATCTTCCACAGAGGACCCTCCGTGGGGTTTTAATATTTAACTTTCGATTTCAATTAATTATGATGGGGTTACCAAACTTCCTCTTTGTCCTCCGTGCTGTTCTCAGAAGCCTTTCGGTTTCCTTCTCTACGTCCCATCCCAAGTTAGCTCCTGAATTAACAATACATTGTTCCAAAAACACAGCTCTGTAACCTTTTTTAATTATAAAACACATTTATATAGATCCACTTGATCCATCCATTGTTTCAAGAAGAACCAAGGTTTAGAAGTTTGCATACTTTTGGTGTTCCCGTCGAGCAAACATGAAAAGCCTCCTTCTATATCTTCATCTGAGTCTATGAGGACACTGCATTGTTCCACCTGCATGAATTGAATAGCACCATTGCTTATTCCATGGTTTTTCAGGAAGTTAAGAATATGTATTTGTTCTTATTCGTTATAGCTGGCCAATGAGAAAGCCCGATCAAATCACCTGCGCACGAGTGCCTTCGGGTTTTACATAACTTCTTTCTGCTCTTTTCTGTTCTGGTTTCACCCTCTTCCAACCTCCCACTTGTATCTTTGGGGATAAATTTGTTTTCACAGTTCTGGCCGATGCGCTGTATGGACTGTAAAATGCAAGATAGGCATTTATACAATCCCATGTGGTATATAAAAAAGATGCAAATAAGAAAGCGTTGTTTGACCTACTTTCTCGAAAGCTGCGGTTGTTTCGTATTACAAAAGGAATTGCTCTGCAACTGAGTTTCCACATATGTTAGTGACAGTTGAGTTCGTAAGCAAAATGAAATTCTCAAGAGCGTAGATGTGCACTGAGATGGAGTTAGTTACCTTGGCTGTTGGATTGCGCTGCTCAGGCATGTTTTCCTTCTCCTGTTTGTTTAACAAAAGCCACATTAATTGCTGAAGTTTGGAACTTAAAGAAAAAAGAGATGGAAAGCAGGAGAATACGACCTTCTCTCGTGGGGCTGTTGGACCCTGAACTCTTCGCTCATACATCTTCACGCTTGGCAAGACCTATAATAAGGGAGTGGTAGTGGGAAACAGAGCATTACCTGCGCTTTATTTCTGATATGTTGAGAATTTGGAATTACCTTGGCAGCTGGACCGCACTTCTCAGGCCAATTTTCCTTAACAGGTGCTGTTGGGACCTGAACCCTTGGCTCGGGTATCTTTAAGCTAGCCAAGACCTATACTAGATTTGGTAGTGAGAATTAAAGCACTACGTGTGCATATATTCAAAGATTTATTGTAATCAGATATGACAAACTCTGCTGAGATAGTATAAATACATGAGAAAAAAATCTTTCGAACACACATGGTTTTACCTGAATCTCTCTGGTGAACGTTTGACAGATTTCCCTTTGTACTTTCTTCAGGGAAGTTTCTACTTGCTCTGGGATAGCTGTTAGCATCAGAAATATTTTCTGTAGCTTCTCCTGATTAGGATCTTTGCTTAATTCTTCCAGAATAGGTTTAACACCTCCATCAAGACTAGCTTTAACATCTGCTTGCTCCTTTATCTGCTTCCCAATTAATCATTTCAATAAGCTTAATCCATTTGCATAAGGTCTACAAAGAAACAAGAAAAAAATGCAGATCTTTGCTTTTACCAGCTGCTGAAGTGAAGTGTCTTGGAGAGCCAATTTTTGCTGTATCCGTTCAGCTGTAGGGAACACATTAAACGATTAATTTAGCAAAGTCTCTACTGAGACCTTCACATGGAGTACGGAGGAACCAGGAGCATACTTCAAGATGTGATCAACGCTCAGATGAAATGATATGCTACAAATTGATAAATCTATTGGATCAAACAATGTCAATCAGTGAACTACTCTTCTCATCAGGTTCGTAAAAGAGTATGATTAGCTTTTAACATGCCAGCTAAGAAATCATGCTTAGCTAAGAAAAAGAAAATCAAAGGGAAAACCCTTTTCTAGCCCCCTGATCTGTTGCAATCCTACTTGATTGGTACATGCCAACCTTGTGTCGCTGGTGTAATTAAAATGCGACAATCATAGAACTCACTTTCCAGAAATACTTCTTTAGTTCCTCTGTTGCCTTGCATGATGTCGCTCTGAATTGAATCTAAAATCATTCCAAACCTGTTCAAAGAAGTTTCCATCATCCCAAATCGTTGCTCAAGTTCTTCACTGTTCTGAGCTACTCAGTGACAAATGAAGAAAAGTTGAATCCTATCAGGGGCCACTCAGAGACAAAAATCCCATGCTAATTACTGGGCTTGTAGAAAGAGCAAACTTACATTTAGATTCTCCAACGGAAGCAGAACTCCATCTATGCGTTAGACCGCTCGAAGATCTAGATCTGACCAACTGATTATCTTCTCGCTTATGATTGATTGGGGGCAAGCAACTAACCTTTTTGAAAGAGAGATCTCGTTCTTGAGAACTAAATCTCTGTGGAGAAGGGAAAAGTATCACAAGAAAGAAATCAATACTAACTTGTTTAGCTTTTATGCTTTAGAAGACGATAAAAGCAAGTCCCATCTTGACGTTTAGATAGAGTTGCAAACCTGATCATTTATCAGGAGTTGGTCGACTGAACTCTGAGTCATCTGAGAAAAGCCACCACGCTGAGACGAAGGTCCCTGCGAGAAGGACTGCTGCGACTGCTGTGATCGAAACTGCTGCGATGCTTGTGGTTCTGCTGGTCCAACACTTGATCTCCTTCTAAATAGAGACACAACACAGAAAAGCAAGAGAATGAGATTTGGCCTTCCTCGGATGCGACGCCTGATCAAACGCAATTTTCCCCTAATCTTCTCTGAAACCTAATCGAATCTCTTGGAAAGCAATAAACTAGTTCTCGAGAGATCAAAAACATTTCTAGACACAGATTACGAAAAATCATTTCCGATTAAAAGAAAAAAACAATCCGATCCGGAGAAAAGAGAGGGAGTTATAATCCCAAAGAAAACCCTTAAACAGTGGGAATCGCTTTTGTATTCTCGAAGCAAGAGTTAGCTGAATGTTGCTAGTGTAGTATTGGAGTGATAGAAGCGATAGAGTACCTCAAATTAGGAGGAAAAACCGATATGGAACTCAGATCGCAGGCTTTGTTGATATTCATCTTCATCGTCGGATCCTGCCCGTAGTGGAGAAGGAGTTAGCTGATTTTCAAATTCACGAAAATATTCAGACGATAATGAAGCATAGAGAAAAAGATTGAGAACACAAACCGAATTTTGAATCTTAGGGAGCGAGCGAGAGAGAGAGAGACAGTGAGAGCTCAAACCGAATTTTGAATCTTAGAGAGAGAGAGAGGGCGAATGGTAAAATATTGTTTTGCCGTTTCGTTTGGCAAGGATGTGGCGGGAGAGAGAGCCACGATCTTAGAGGTAATGAAGCCCATGATCTTTGAATACATGGCCCATGGGCCTTTGTACTCGAATGATATTTAAATTTTAGTCAAAGTAATGCGTTTGCTTTTATGCTTTAATTCTTTCTTGCTTTTTGAGTACGGTAAGGAACTATTAACAATAATTATCCTTATATTATTATTTCAGAGTCATTTTTAAGAAAATAACTTTTATTTTAGTAAAATATTACATGATATGATATGCTATTGTAAAAAATATTTTAAGAAACAAAACATTTTCATTAAACATAAAACTGGGAATATATGTATAAAATTTTAATTGAGAATTAAATATTTTTTCATAAGAAAATGTTTAAAAACGAAATTTAATTTTAAGAAAACTTTAAAAATCAAACTATATAATATTGGATTTATCATTTTCAATAAGATACCTAATTTTTCACTCTAGATAATATTAATATATCTAATAATATTTAAATAGAGATAAATACAAAAAAATATATAAATTTTATCCTAGATAAATCTCAAAACAAATACAATAAGATTTTAATATTTCAAAAAATATATAAATTCACATATATTTTGAAATTTTGCCCAAAAATACAATTTGTCCAATATATATAAATATAAATCTAGCAAAAACAGAATAACAAATAATGATTATCTTATTAACCATTTAATATATAAAGTTTTGAAATTTTTCCAAGACAAATATAATAATATAATTCNATATAAAGTTTTGAATTTTTTTCCAAGACAAATATAATAATATAATACGAGATTTTATTTTTACAAAATTTTATAGATATATATATAATAAATATAACAATAAATCAAACTATATTAATATTTGAATTCATTTATTTTTAACTAGAAAAGTGTGTTGACACAATTTTTATTAGAAATCATTTAAAATTTTATCTTCAATATAATGGTCAAACGGGCTAATCAACGGATCAAATCATTGTCCGAATTCAATATATAACTAATATCTTTAATATACTCAAAGTTAAACATTATAAAATTAAACAAATTTACAGAAATTTATTTATTATTATTTACTAATCACACATTTCATTTTTAAAATATAGTTTTATATTAAATTAAAATAACGTAATATTATAATTTAAAAACACATCATCTCGCATATAATGCGGGTACAAATATAGTGTTGTATTATATTGGTTAATATGATAATTTCTATTGTCTTAGAAAAAAATCTAAACTGAAACTTATATATTTATTGGTTAATATGATAATATTTATTTGTTATTATATTTTTTAAATTTATATATCTTTTTTAAAAATTAGTATGAAAAATTTCAGTTTATATTTATTTAAATTTTATTATACTTCTTTTAGTAAGATTTCAAAATTTATTAGAATTTATATACTTTTTGAAAAATTAAAATATTTTTTTTTTTTTAGATTTATCTAGAGAAAATTTAATATAACAATTAAAAAATCCAAACTAACTATTGTGAAATTTAAAAAGAGAGGTAAATTACGTATCTTGTTGAAAAAGATAAATCATATAATAGAATAGTTTGATTTTTCAATCTATTCTATCAAAACAGTGTTTACTTAAAAAAGTCATAGTGGACTATTTTCTAGGATGATTTAAATTAAATATCTCTAACCAACTAACTAAGGTATTAAATATAAACATTTAATTAAATAATCATATTAATCAATTAATTTTCGTAAAATTTTATTATAAGGATAATATAACAAAATTTAAATAAAAACTAAAATATCTCTAACAAACTGATTAAGGTATTACATAAAAATATTAATAAAATTATGTTGGATTTATCTAATTATTTTCTAACAAATTTATTTTCAAACAAAAAATTATTAATAAAAATTAAAAATATAAATCATTAGTTAATGAACAATATTAGTAATAAGTTGGATATTTAGATTAAATAAAAAAATATTTATAATCTAAAATTTATTGCATTATAAATTTCATCAAAATAAAAATTTATTTTAAATAAAAAATATAAAGTTAAAAAATATCCATCTATTATAACAATCTCCAAAAAATTAAGAAATTTAATAACGTAAAGTATCATAACATTAA
>OVAU01001915.1:0-13566 GCA_900406315.1 Biscutella laevigata subsp. laevigata
ACCAAGAGAGTGTTCACCACTTACGTGAAAGTTTGTTGCTGATGTGATTCTTGAAAGGAAAAATATGCAGATGTAAACTGAAGAAGAAAGAAGACGGAAACACAAGCAACTCGAAAGTCGTTAATTGTTCTATTATATTACTTATTAGGTTAAGTTTGTTAAAACTTGAGTAAAACTACGTAGTTTTGGTTTNAAGTGTATAGGTAAAAAACAGTACGGTCTCCTATTGTATACTGTATATACTACGTATATACGGCCGTATAGGCCGTATTTTAGAACATTGCATTGCAGTAAAATTACATTGCATTAGTCGTTTTTTCTCTTAAATAGTTTTCCTTTTCTTCACTATTTCATTTTGAGTATTTTCTTCTTTTTCAGTAGAAACAAAAAGAATCTATAAAGACTACTACCACTTGCAAAGAAGAGTGTCGGTTGAAAACTCGAAATGGTCAACACTCAACACTCAACACCAACTTCTCTTTCTAATGCTATCTTCCTACACTTTTGAGTTTTAACAAATGGAGAAAGAACAATAGTGTACAGTAGGAATTTAATGAGGGGGCGACCAAAGGAATAAGGTCAGGAGGAAGATGAAAAAGAGTTGATTCTCAAAACCTCATTCATTTCCCCCCAAATATAATCTATACAGACAATTATACAGAATCTATACATATTCATAACTCTAAGCTCGTTCATGGAAGTTGAATGATCTTGATAGAGCAGCAGGGTTAGCAGAAAGAAGAGAAGAGTTCTCAGCTTTATCATTGTTATTCTTCTTCTTCGTCTTCTGATCAAACCCTTTGAACATACCACCACCTTTGCTTAAACCCTCGTTCTTGATTCCTAAAGTTGTCCATATCGAGCTCTTTGCTGCTTCGTTAGGATCGTCTATTCTCAATATTTTGGGTACCAGAACAGACCCGTTCCTCTGTTTCCGCTCTGTTTCATTCTCCTCTTTATCTCTTGAATGCTTGCCAAGAGTAGGAGAGTTTTGATTTGAACCATTTTGGCTCATAGGTGATGAGGATTGGTGCGGTGGTAGCATTGGGATTGTCCAGTAAGGGTAAAACGGCATTGGATATCCCGGAGGCGGGTAAAATCCTGGTGGAGGCATCCCTGGATTCCATGTGTAAGGCCATGGAACACCAGGGATGCAAGCATAGCCATTCGTGTTGTTGTTGTTGTTTGGTTCAACTACTCTGCAGCTTTGTGTTCTTGATTCCTCCACTGAGTGATTGTTAGAAGTGGTAACAGAGGAGCCGCTCGAGCAATCATCTCCGTTCTCTACCCGACCCACCAGCCGTTGATCAGCTAACCCGTGAAACCCGTTTGAAACATGTTGGTTTCCTTGTAGCTTCGTCACGGGCGGAATTGGAGCAGCGTGCTGACGAGCTTCAAGGCTAAAACTCAGTACACGAGTGTTTGCCTGTAAGCCAGGATCGAGCCTCGCAGCCTCGAGAGCTTCGGAAATGGTGATGTGACGGTAATGAGAGGAGGAAGAGCTCTTGTTCTTGCGGCGTCCTGCACCGACGGGGACATTCCTCATGGTGCCTCCAGCTGTCCAGTATCTCTGACAAGCCTTGCAGAAATGACGAGGCTGGTTTATGTTGTAGTTGTTGTAGTAACAGAACTTGGTGTCCATGCTTTTACATCTCGGACATGGAAGAATCTTGGTTGGTTTCTTCAGTACGGGTTTACCTTCTGGTGTCGTCTCCTGATTACTCTCAGGCGACTCGTTGCTCTCTAACTGATCGCCTAATGTTCTGTCTTCTTTGTCTCTGGATTCGGATTTGGAATCATGAGAATTGTCGTTACAGTTGTTATTCCTCTCTGATAATTCTGGAGTTACCTGAGAGAGAGACCCACTAAATTAAGAACACTTGCAATATAAAAAAACTTTGAAGAAGGTTCTAGAGAAACTTTAACAATCTGTTGTCTAATTGGCAAAATCAAACAAGTATCCTTAAATTAATCAGAAACTTACTAGTAAACAAAGGAACTACTATTTACTTTAGAGACAAAATCAAAATAGTAACTTTGTGTAAGATTCTTTCATGAAACTCATCAAAGAAATTGCAGATCCAAGATGGCCAAAAACCCAAACCCAGTAGAAAGAACTGTGAAATAGTTTCTATCTGATACAGAAGTCTTCAACTTGATGAGTTCGAAACAGAGCATATGAGTATCAAACACTTAATTCTCTTGAAAGTTTAAATATTCAATTTTGATCAACCCGAGTAAGAAAACAGAGCAGAATCAATCAGTACCTTATCTGCTGATTTTCTCTCTCCTCCATCTCCATCGCTCCACTCCATAACCTCATCTTCCTCCTCCTCAACCGCAACCGCCGATTCAAAAACAGTCGGAAAAGGGATTTTCATTCCGAAGAGCTTGATAGCTGGATCTCTACTTTCCATCATCATTTTCTTTTCTTTTTTTCTTTTTTTCTTTTTTTTCTTTCTTCTCGATTAACCAAAACAGGCGCTCGAGCAGCCTCTGTTTCCTTTTTCTCTTTCTCACTCTGTGGATTTTGTTTTGTTTTAGGAGTGAATTGTTGAAATTAGGGATTTAGATCCGTATAAAAGAGACGGAGCTACCACGTCAGCATCACAGTTCAATTCTCAGCCACAAGTTTATGTGGTCTCTGATATTTTCCTTTTAGCTCATTAATACCGGGTCGGGTTGTCGGATTTTTAATAATGAATAATGAATCTAATAATAACAACAATAATAATAATAACATAATAATAATAACTCGTCTACTTTTCATATATACTAGAAATTATCCTTATTTATATGTGAGTATAATAATTTATATAAAAAACTTAGTTAACTATTTAAAATGGTGGTGTTATATGATTTAAAATGATTTGAAGATGTTGATAAAAAAAATGATTTGAAGATTAATAATAAAAGCATTTGAAAAAAATGAATAATAGTAATTGAAAATGCATAGAAATAATTTTTTGATTGTTTGGGTATTGATTTAAGTGATAAAACAATGTCAATTTAAGATTAAGAGAATTTGTTTCATATTAAAAGTTTTGTTATGATATACGTTGTATACACAATTTATAACATCACAATCTAATTTCTTACCATTTGATTTTATATAATTCAAAAATATTGCATTTTGTACAATTTGATGCGAAAGAAGTTAATTTAGATCAGAATCAATAGTCCTTGCAAATTAAGATGTAATGGGTTTAGTGCATGATTTGATAGCCGGATCGATTCTCAATCGAATTAAGCAATCGTTTGTAACCTATTTTAAAAATGTTTAATTTTTTATTTTTTTCAAAAAATTAAATTTATTTCATAAATATGCCTATTTATTCAGGCCGGTTCTGTTTGGTACCGTAACAGTTTGTACAGTTTGGATATAAGTAAGTTTGGATCTGACCACGTGTCAGTAATTCATTGGTGATAATAAAAAGGTTCTGAAGTCTCTGCCACATTGTACAGTTTACCAGTTTGTGTGTTTCTTTGGAAGATCTAAATCAAAGTCGGCTTTTTGCCACGTAGGATTGTATGGTGGGCCCCTACCTCACATGCTCATGGATTTCAAGAAACACGTAGCTTTATCTGGGTCGATCTAATCAGAACCATCCACGTGTTCCACTGTATGATTTTTATTTTTAGTTTAATAATGTATTTATACATTTCCTTTTATTTCTTGAAACGTCAATATATTTTGGCTTTAAAAGCCAAAAAGTGGTACCATTTAATGTCATTGTTTCCGGTCCTAATTTCATTCCAAGAAAATTGTTTGTTTTGAAAAAAAATTAAAATGGGAAAATAATATTGTAAGAGTATATATCAGATACCAATAAATAATTTAATAAATGTAATATATATATATATATATATATAAATATTAATGGGAAAAATGTCAAAAAAACTTCGAACTTGCACATTTTGACCATTTAAACCATGAACTATCACTTAAGCCATTTAAACTTTATAGTTTTGTTGACTTTTAATTTAAATTCCAAACTTTTGTTGACTGAGCCAAATTAGACACGGTGTTAATTTCACTAACGGTGAGATTTAACTCCGTTTAAATATTCTGTTAGTGAAGTTAACGTTGTGTCTAATTTGGCTCAGTCAACAAAAGTTTGGGATTTAAATTGAAAGTCAAAAAAAGTATGAGATTTAAATGGTCTAAGTGATAGTTCATGGTTTAAATGGTCCAAATGTGCAAGTTTGAAGTTTTTTTTTGACAATTTTCCTAAATATGTATTATAGGTTAATAAGTATTTTTTATAAAATAAGTTTGTAGAAATTTTTTTGTTTATTGTTTACAAAATATTGAAATGAATTAAATACACATAATTTTTTCATACTATATATATATATATATATATATATATATATATATCAAATTTTATGTATTTTAACACTTTAAACATCGAACCATAAGAAATATGTCACAAATATTCGACCTTTCGAGGTAAAGGACTCAATTCAACTTTTCTCTAAACCTAATATAAACATGAACCCTAGCCAGCCCTCTTGTATAACCCTAAATCCGATCTAATGATCTACTCAGGCATAATCAAGGCAATCAAACAAAGCATAGTTGAAAGCATGAAATAGTACTCAAATAGAATCAAAACAGAGGTTCTAGATACAGAGTTGTCAATTCTAAATATATCTCCCCTAGCAAATCAATAATCAAAACCCTAGTTGCTAAAAACACTAAATTGAAAATAATAAGGAAAAGCGTGCTAAAATTCGCGTCTCTCGGATGCTTTTATAGTCTTCAGGGAACATGTGGGTTTGGGCTTCAAAACAAAACTTCTGGGAAAGTCGGTTTCGAGTTCGATCAAACATGGTGTCGTTCGATCGAACCCACCTGATCTCTTTATACGAATCCCGGTTTTCTCGCTTTATCTCGAACGACTTCATTCTCGGATAGGGTTCGATCGAACTCAGAGAGGTTCGATTGAACTCGGTCTCAATTCCTTCTGGGCCTCGTTCTTTGCGGATCAGGCCCAGTGGATCTTGCTCTGAGAGTGAAGTTTCGATCGAACTTGATAGGTGTTTGATCGAACGGTTGCCCAGACAGAACTGACTACTTCAGAACTCTCCAAAAACCTCCCAGAACTCTTCTATTCTCGAATTTCTCTCCAGACTTGTGAAATCCTGAAAGGAGACAAAGAATCTCCAAAAGCACATTAATCACTCGTAAAGTGGTTCAGAATCTCATCAAAAGATGGGACTGAAACCACTAAAAATAGGACATATCAGGACCCAACCAGACTTAACCATGAGAAGCGAGCGCCGCCAAGGAGAGCAACCCACATTGGGGTTTGAGGACCTTCACCGACGAAAATCTACCAACGTCGACCACCGCCATCGAGAGGAAAGCAGGTCCGGCGGCGAAGAACCTCACAAAAGCGGAGAGGGAGAACGGGAAAGCTCTGACGTAGAACTAAGCCAAAAGGAAGAGGGGACGAGTGGCCTACCGGATTCTACGCAGGGACCACGGCGAGGGCTGAGATCGAAGACACCAACCACTGGAGAGAGAAGAAGGCTGCGCGCTCCGTCGCCGAGGAGAGAAACAGGGGGCTCTCCGTTGGTGACAGAACCGAGGCGACCCACCAGAAGTGTAAAAGAGGCTCGCGGTGCACGAAGTTGTAACTAGTCGCCGGAGATGAGGAGCTCCGCCACTCTTCACTCATCGCCGGAAATCACTTGAGGAGAGAGAGTTTAAGATCGTGATTTTTCTATTTGGATAATTATGTTAATTAGTTATGATATCTAGTAGAATATTTAGATTGTTAGACAAAAAAAAAAAAGAAACTCAAAATATAAAAAATTTCAAACTTTCTAAAAATCAAAATCAAGTTTTTTCTAAAAATCAAAATCATATTTAAAAAATCTTGAGTTATATTTTTCTAAAGTTTTTTACATTGTTTCTAAAAAATACAAAATTATATTTTTCTCAAACATTACACAAAAATTTCTTAAAATTCACATATAATTTTCCTTGAAAAATCGCAACCCTTGTTTACTTAAAAAGTATGAAGTTATGTTTACAGCAAAATTTATTGAGATAAAAAAACATAACTTTATCAGCTTTAATTATGATGCAACATTTATATAGAGAAACCAAATATAAAAATTGAATGTCTTCAAAATAAATATTCATGTTATGAAAATATAAATAAAACTAAATTTATAGTCGCTTGATATGAGATAAAAGAAATGAGAAGAGAATACTTTGTGATGTTTGTATAATGTTTTGTATATTTTAGTGATCTCTTTACAAGAGAGAATGATCTCCTTTCATAGGAGAATACAAAGATTGTAACATACATGAATTAATTACAAGATGAAGTTATATAAAAGAATTGTTACGTGTAATGTATGTTACTTGATAGACATTCACTCTTGAGTTTATAAAACTCCCCCTTGAATGTATATCACTTACGTGTTCTTTGTTGCCTCATTAAAAACCTTATAAGGAAAATCCATCGGGAAAAAACCATGATAAGGGAAAAAGAGTGCAACCACGCAAACTCCCCCTCGACGTGACAACATTAATCTTTAATATCCAGCAGATGATGCATCCCAATGTTACGTATTGTTTACGTAAAATTGTCGTAGGGAGTACATTAGTGAAAAGATCAGCTGAGTTGTCGCTTGACCGAATATATCGTATATTGATCTCTTTCTTCTTCTCAAGCGTTTGAGTGTAATAAATATACTTCAGATGTATATGTTTGGTTCTATCACTCTTGATATATCCTTTTTTGGTATGTGCGACAGATGCAACGTTATCTTCAAATAAGACTGTTGAATCATTATTAACAAGGATACCGCTTGCTTCTTGGATGTAGTGTATCATACATCTGATCCATACACATTCTCTACATGTTTCATGTAGTGCAATCATCTCTTCATAATTTGATGATGTAGTAACTACTGTTTGCTTTTGTGAACGCCAAGATATTGCAGTACCTCCAAGAGTAAAAACGTATCCAGTGTGTGATCGACATTTATGTGGGTCAGACAAGTAACCAGCATCATTGGTTTACTAAGAGGATTCGCTTTATCCATCTTACAGCGTTGTAGGATTTTTCTCGTATAGTTTAATTGGTGCAAGAATGTACCACTTTTAAGGTGTTGAATTTGCAAACCAATACAAATCTTAGTTTTACCGAGATCCTTCATTTCAAATTCTCCTTTTAAATATTTCACTGCTTCTTGAATTTCTATATGGGTTCCAATGATATTTAAGTCATCAACATATACCGCAATCACAACAAATCCAGAGGTTGTTCTCTTTATAAAGACGCATGGACGAATTACATTATTATTATACCCATTTTTTATCAAATGTTCACTTAGGCAATCGTACCACATGCGACCTGATTGCTTTAATCCATATAGAAATCTATGTAACATAATCGCACATATTTCCTTTGGTTTTGATAATGCTTCATGCATTTTTAACCCTTCGAGAATTTTCATGTAAATATCATTCTCGAGAGACCCATATCGATATGCAGTAACAACATCCATTAGCTTCATTTCTAGGTTATGTGAAACAACCAGGCTGATCAGATATCTGAATGTTATTCCATCCATGACAAGAGAATATGTTTTGTTATAATCAATGCCAGACATTTGAGAAAAAACCTTGTGCAAGAAGACGAGCTTTATGTCTTATAATCTCGTTTTTCTCATTTCGTTTTCGTACGAAAATCCACTTACGCCCAACTAGTTTTATATGTTTGGGTTTAATGAGAATAGGTCCAAATACCTTTCTCTTATTAAGTGAATCTAGTTTAACTTATATTGCACTTTTCCATTGTATCCAATCAAGCCTTGCTTGACACTTAGATACAGATTTTAGCTTTGGGTCATCAACGTCATAATCAATTTCTTTCGAAAGAGAAAATGAAAATGCATCGTCCATGTCCTCACTTTCATTTCTATTCCATAATTTTCCATCATGGATATAATTGATAGAAATCTCGAGATTTTCTTTATCTCTAGAGGTTTTCTCATCATGTTGAGGCACATTTTGTGTTTCTTCTGGAACACATTCATCCGAGAAAAGTATTTATTCTGTAATACATTTTTCTGATATGGACTCATTTTCTTTTTCAATAGTTTTTCTCTTTCTAGGATTTTTATCCTTCGACCCAATGGGTCGTCCACGTTTTAAACATATATCGGATTCATTTGATGAACCTCAACCCATATTTTCATTAGAGATTTCAACCCGTGCAGGAACATTTGAAGCAGCAATATGAGATTTTGTTACCCTTTTCAAATCAACAGGTGCATCAGGTAATTTATTGGTTATTTCTTGCAAAAGCCTGATCTTTTGATCTTCCAGTTCACGTTGATTGGTAGGAGGGTCAATATACAATAAACTTGGCACATGCCATTCAATATTACTCATGACTTGAGGATTACCTCCCCCTAATGCTCGAAATTCACTAGCATGATCAAGTCTAACTTTGTTGATCATGAAATTGTGCTCTTAACTTAGTTATATGAGCCATGAATCTGGGAAAAGCCATATATCACGTTGTTAACAAGCAAACGTGTGACCATCGACTCGATGCGTCAATAAACACCATAAAATATCGAAATGGTCCACTTGATGGATGAATAGATCCACAAATATCTCCATGTATTCGTTCTAAAAACGCTGGTGATCCATTTGAGATTTTGCTTGGGGAATGTCTTATTATAAGCTTCCCTTTTGAGCAAGCAATACATTTCATTTCATCCGATTGAAAAATCTTCTGGTTTTTCAATGTATGACCACAAGAATTTTCAATAATTCTTCTCATCATTATGGTGTCAGGATGGCCTAACTACTCATGCCAAACTTTAAAATTTTCTTTGACCCTCGGATTCATTGTGGCATGAGATTCAAGCATCATAATACAAGTAGAATACAATCCATATGAAAGTTAAGGTAGTTTTTTATAGTATACACTTTTTTCCATTTATAATTGAGGTAATACATAAATATTCGATATTATGTTCATTTCATGGTTTCGATATGATAACTATTCAAATTAATATCTTTAAAACTCAACAAATGCCTCTGAGAATTCGGAGAAAATAGTGCATTTTCTATTTCAATTCTTGTGCCACTGGACATAAAGAAATCCGCTCTTCCAGCGCTCTCAATTATTTTTGCACTACCAGAGATGATATTTATATGTGATTTATTACTCTTCACATAAGAGAAATATTTCTCATTTTTGAGTATTGTGTGGGTTGTAGCAATATCGGCTAAACACATATCTCAATTTCAAAACTCTGAGTGAGACATATCTTTTATTATATGTCAATCACTTCAAGTTTTATTTGAAAAAAAACCAGAAATGTTTGAGAAAACAATATTTTTGTATAACGTAATAATGAAATAATTCAACTTAGAAAGACAATGAGTATTTGAAAATATTTTTGTTAAAATCTCTTTAATTTTAAAAGTATAAATGAAATAGGCAATATTGCATTTATTCTAGTTAGTGATAAAATAGTTTAAATATGATAATAATTCTATTTTGAGAAAACATCAAGAAAACGTTAACAAAACAACTATATGAGAATGAATGAAGTTAGTAACTTAAACAGTCTATGAAAATAATAACTTCAAATTTTCACGAAACTAAAGATTCAAAATGACTATAGTAGAACATGTTTTGCTAGAATAGATCATACTATTACATGTAGAAAAAGCTCATGTGGTTAGAAAGTCTGTGATGATAACGTGTTATCAAAATATAAATTTAACCAAATTTGCAGTCACTTGATATGAGATAAAAAAATGAGAAGAAAACACTTTGTGATGTTTGTATAATGTTTTGTATCTTTTAGTGATCTCTTTACAAGAGAGAATGGTCTCCTTTTATAGGAGAATACAAATATTGTAACATACATGAATTAATTACAAGATGAAGTTATATAAAAGAATTGTTACTTGTAATGTATGTTACTTGATAGACATTCACTCTTGAGTCTATAACACCATATACTCTATCAAAATGAAGCATATAGTATTTAAATATAAAAACTAATGGATCCTTCAGATGTTTTTCACAATCATCCACGTCAAATTTTTTAATTTGTCAAACTAAAGGATAAGGTGGAGTTTTGTAGTTCTGAGTGTTCAACTGAATAGGTGGGCTTTTTCTTTTCTAAGTTTGTATAAGTCTTTGAGTGATAAAGAGACTTCAGTTTCTCTTTTAGACGCTAAGTTTGTTTTAGCCATGTGTACGGTGAGAGATACGCGGTGAGTTGGATCGAGAGTCGTTTAAATCGAGTGTTCTTCTTCTTCTTCTTCGAATGCATACAAGTGAGAAGTAATTTTTCAGAAAAATTGAGAAGAGAGAAATAGACAATTATACTTGTAACTGATTCAAGAGCAAAGTTAGTGGATTCCAGAAAGATCATTCAGGCTAGATGTAGGATCCGCTAAGGATCCAAACTGGATAATTTGCTTGTGTCGTCTCTTATCTTGTTTTCTGTTTCGTTCATATATTTGTGCAATCTAACTTGAGTTTCAGGTAGTAATGGAGGTTAATTCCTCACAAATTGGTATCAGAGAACAAAAGTGAAGAAATAGAGGGAGATTAACGAAAGATCAATTTCATATCGTATCAAGAATCAAACAAGAATGTCAACAGTTCAAATTGACGTGAATAGGTTTGATGGAACAAGAGATTTCTCCATTTGGAGACAAAGGATGTATTCACATCTCACCGTACAAGGATTAAAATATGTTCTTACTTCGAGACCAACAGATCAAGAAACTGCTAAAGGCAAAGAGCAAGATCCCGAGGAAAAAGAAGAAGATAATCGTGAATGAAGAAGCAAGAATGGAAAGATGTGAAAAGGCGATGCATCTCCTTCTCATTCACGTAGGAGAAAAAGTCCTAAGACAGATTGAACGATGCACCACAGTCGCCGAAACTTGGTCTCTTCTCGAAAAGTTGTATCTTTCCAAAGCTTTACATAATAGAGTTCATTCACAACTTAAACTGTATGGTTTCAGGATGCATGGCTTAAGGACTATTGATGAAAACATCGATGATTTCCTAAAGCTAGTAGGAGAGTTGAGTCACCTTGGCATAAATATTCCAAAAGATGTACAAGTTATTCTGCTACTCGACGCATTCGAAAATGTATTATAACTTGAAAGAAAATTCTAAGATACAACATGGATGCCATCGGCTTGAACAGTGTTACAAGCGCAACAAGATCCAAAGAAAAGGAAGAAAGGGACCTTTTTGGATCAAGAACTATAGGAGAAGGTCACTTTGTTAGAGGCAGAACAGACAATCGTAGTTCACAATCAGGAAAACATCATAGTAAGTCTAGATCAAAATATAGAGATGGTAAGAAAATCTGTTGGATATGTGGTAAAGAAGTTATTTAAGAAGAAATGTTTTAAGTGGCTTGAAAGGAACAAAAGAAGATATCAATCTCAAGATAAAGGTGAGTCGGCTCTAGCAAAGGAAGATGCCAGAGATTTGGTAGGTTTAGTTGCTTCAGAGGTTAATTTGTTTCAAGATGCTATTGGAAACGACGTGTGGATAATGGACACTTAGTGTTCATTTCACATGACTCCAAGGAAGGACTACTTCATTGATTTAAGACAGGTTAACACTGGAAAGGTAAGAATGACAAATAATTCTTACTGTGATGTCAAAGGGATTGGTTCAATAAAGTTGGAAAACCCGGAAGGAACCACGTTCTTCACGACTCTCTTGGAACCTTGGATGCAAAAGGGTGTGAGTTCAAAGGGGGAAAAAGTATTCTCAAGATCATTCAAGGATTCACTGTTTTCTGTAAAGGAGATCGAAGAGATGCTTTGTAAATTCTTCAAGGAAAGACAAGATAGCAAGAGCATTTGAATGCTATGGCAGAATCTACAACACAATCCAAGTCAAGTAAAGATCAAACTCAGTTGTGGCACAATAGACTATGACATATAGGACATGAAGGATTAGATATCTTAGTAAGAAAATGATGTCTTGAAAGAGACAAAATCCCTGTTATAGATTTTTTGTGAGGATTGTGTAATAGGTAAAACACACAGAGTTAGCTTTGGTCCTACACAACATGTCACAAGAAAAAAGCTAGACTATGTTCACTCAGATTTGTGGGGCTCACCCAATGTTCCTTTCGACCTACGTAGAGCTTAGTAGTTCATTTCATTCACTGATGATTGGTCAAGAAAAGTATGAATATACTTCCTGAGGACTAAAGACGAAGTGTTCGACAAGCTTATTGAATGAAAACGAATGGTGGAGACACAAACAAAAAGAAAGTTAAAGAAGCTAAGGATAGATAATGTATTAGAATTTTGCAACATCAGATTCAATGAGTTTTGCCAAAGTGAAGGGATAGTTCGCCACAAGACATGTACCTACACTCTTCAACATAATGGGATAAAGAAATGCTAAACAGATCAATCATGAATAAGGTTCGAAGCATGCTTAGTGAAAGCGGATTAGGACAACAATTCTGAGTTGAAGCAGCTTCAACAGTCGTTTATGTCATCAACAAATTACCATCTACTGCCTTATACTTCAAGATACCTGAAGAACTCTGGACATCAAAGGTTCTAGACTTCTCAAATCTTAAAAGATTTGGATGCATCGTATAACTTCCACACTGATGGAGGTAAACTGAATCCTCAAGAAAAAAGGTATTTATCGGATATGTTGAAGGTGTAAAATAGTTCAGAGTGTGGCTATTGGAAGATCAAAAATGCATCATCAACAAAAACACAATTTTCAGGGAAGATGTTATGTATAAGAGTAGTGTCAGTGAAACGTCTACCTCTCCTTTAAGTAACTGTAATACTCAAAACATTTTTTCTGCTAATGATAGTGTGTTATTTGAGTATACAGGACCAAATCAAGCACATGAAGAAGTATCAAATGATACAAGTCTGATGAATTAAGACAATATCCATCAAGCAGAAACAGAACAATCAAATAGTCATGCATATTCGAATTCAGAAGAGAGATCAAATAAAGATCGACCGAGAAGACAAACCAGAATGCCATCAAGATTACAAGGTTATGAAGTTTATGGAGATAGGGAAGAAGACGAAGGTGATGTTGTATATGCCTGTCTAGTAACAGAAGATGGAGGGAAACCAAAACCAGCTTTACTAGATCCTGCCAGTGACCTATGGAAGCAAGCAGCATATGAGGAAATGGAATCTCTGCGAAAGAATGGAACATGGATCTTAGTCAACATAAGTGAAGCAAAAGGAGTTATTGGATGCAAGTGGGTATTCAAGAGGAAGGTTGGAACACTAGCAAAATATATTTGTTTCAACGCCAGACTAGTAGCCAAAGGCTACTCTCAAAAGGAGGGAATAAACTACCAAGAAATATTCTCTCTGGTTGTGAAGCATATAACTATCATAATGATTTTCTATGGTTTCTCACTTCGATATGGAGCTACAACAAATGGACGTAAAGACAACATTTCTCCATGGTTACTTAGAAGGAGAGATATACATGGAACAGTGATATACTCGGTTTTTGTCTATATTTTATTACCGTC
>OVAU01001917.1:0-13562 GCA_900406315.1 Biscutella laevigata subsp. laevigata
TCATCGTTGGAATAATTCTCATCCTCGGCCATGCTTGTATCTTTTTCTTTTCTATTCTAGAGTCTACCAAGCTTTTTTTCTTTTCTTTTCTTTGGTGATTCCTTTCCTTTCTACCCATTATTTTTCTCTTTTCATTCCAACATTTTCCATGTCAAATCTCATCATTCCAAGCCTAGTTCTACCCAAGCTTTTCTTCTTTTCATTCCAATTCTCAAACTTCCTAAGCTACCCGAATAGATGTTCTCTATTGTCGCTCTCCTCTTTCAAGTTTTTGCAAAATCACATTTACTAAATAGAACAAATAGAGCTCACATAAGTGTGTAGACCAAAGGTGCATGAATCATTCTAAAAGTGAGAATGACCGAATTGAGCTTAAGGTATTTCAGTCTAAAGTGCTCAATTCCGTGCTCGAAAATCGAAAATATACCATGAAACACAAGTGCAACCAAGATCATACTAATTAAAAGCTCAATTTAGACTCATATCATATTGAAAGCAATCTTAAGCTTTTAAACATCAAGATCCAATGCAAAGAATTTCGAGACTTTTCAAGACTACTCGGTTGATCACGAATAAACAATATCTAAGGTTCATCAATTCTTTCTTGAAAATATGAAATGCAAGTTAAATGAGACTCAATCCTAGTCTTAAAATGCAATGTAATCTAAATACTAAACCCGAATAAAAACATGAATCTTTTTGTATTTTTATGATTTTTTCATTTTTTTGTTTTTATAAAGCTTAACTATTAACATTGCAAATGAGACTGGATAAAACAAAATAGAAAACAACATCAGTCCAAAGGTGACTCCACCCCCAAAATAAAATCACAGAGTCTCTATGTGGATCCAAGCTCGGAGAAAGAGACCGAAAATAAAGATAAGAAAAACTAAATGCTTGTTTACAAAGGTGAGAGTGGTACCTCTACATGTAGCGGGCGGTGGGATTGTACTCCTCATCGGATTCGAAATCGGGGAACTCATTGTCTGAATCATAAGGTGGAGGTGAAGCAATCAGCCTCCTCTGGTGCATCTCATAAGCTGAGGATATAAGTGGGAGTTCCTCGGTCTCTCTAATATATATTATTTTGATGGTTTAGATGAACTGTTTTCATGCATTTTGCATTAGATTATGATGCATTTAGAGTTTTTTAGGTTGCATTTGCATATCATTTGACATTTCAAGTGTAGACTTAAACTTAAATTGAAGAATGAATCAAAGGAAGCATTTTTGGAGCAAAATAGCACAAGTCTCGGATCCTGGAACATGGACCGGTCAGCTACTCTGGTGCTGACAAGAGAATCAGACGAGAGACTCAGTACCGGTCACCCTTGACCAGTACCATACATCGGGACGCCTCTCACAAAGCGGACAAGAGAATAGACCGGTCAGAAGGCTCACCGGTACCAAGACTGTTGACCAGTCCAGACGTGGCCGCATAAACACATACCGAACACATGTACCGATCAGTCTTAACGGTACATGTCCCGCATCTTCAAAGGATTCAGGTCATTTTACCTTTTTGTTATTTTCCCTAATTATAAAGGGCACAAAACCTATCAAAAGAAAACAAGTTTTATTTCTAGATTTCATTTTCAGTTTTCATTTTCTCCCTTAACTTTTGTATTGAGATTACTTGGTGATTCTATTGCAATTCTTTCCTTTAACCGTTGTCCTTGTTTAATTCTCCATCTCTATCCCCTAATCTACTTCTCAAATCATGAACAAGAACTCCCAAAGTGTTATATTCATGATGTGTGAGTAGTCTCCAAAGCTTATGGACTAGAGTTAGATCTAGGTAGATATTGATCCCTATTGATATTTAGGACTGAATAGAATAGTGTCTTCTTCATGATTATTGTGTTTAATGTCTGAATTTGATTGATCACCTCATCCATTAACTTAGAGAATTTCATGCTCGAAAGATGTTCGATGAAATTCCTTAACCAAATAATTATGTTTTTTATCCCTTTGTAAACAAGATTCTTTCCAAGAAATTGCAGCAGTTTCTCCTATGCTCCATATTCTTCTCACCCCCTCAGGTTCCAGGGAAGAGGAATCTCGGGTATACCAACTAACATATTCCCCTTTTCTTTTCTTTCATGTACCACTCGAGGTAGCTACTTGTTTCCCTTTTTTTGTTGTGATGTGACCTTAACTCGACCCATTTTCGATCCTGGAACACAAAATTGCATAACGTTCGGTTTAAACTTAGAGTTGAAAACAACAAATTAGCACTATATGATCAAGGAGATTTGAATTCCATCAACTAGCATCATGATCATATCAATAATGGTGCATCAACAACAAATCAATCTAATTCCTTATCAAGCTCAACGATTTTAGCAATTAATCTCAAGTCATAGAAATTCCCTAACAAGAATTGCCAAAATTCAATCCATTTTAGTTCAAATTCGAAGTTAGGTTCACAAATGAAGCACGATGACAACCAATTTCAATCCTAAAACCGATTCCTTTGAGTTCAACTCCCCATTTTTGAAAGTTCATACTCAAAGTTCCAAAAATCCCAAAAATTTTCAATGAAACGATCGATTAAGGAACATACAACCAAAGGAACTCAAACACAATCATCATTCAAGGCATTACCAAGCATTAGAAACACTAAACAACCTATTTTCATGAAAAGAGATCGATTTTCACCCTAGGTGAATAGTGAATCCGAAAATTGGGGGTTTGTAAGATTTTACCTCGATTGGATGGTGGAATTCGACTAGAATCGAACTAGGAAGAAAAAAAACAAATGAGTTTTTGAGTTGAAATCGTGAAAACCAGTGAAGATTTGCTGAAAATCGGAAATATGGAGGTTTTAGGAGGAAAAATCGCGGAGGAAGAAGAAGAGGGAAGAGAAAAAGTGTTTGAAAACCATTAAAACCCGAGAGAAAATCCGCGTTTCGTACCTGGTACCGGCCAACCTGACCGATATGTGTGACCAGTACTAGCTCTCTGTCTGGACCCGTAAGGATGACCCCGGTCATAAGTGACCGGTATGGGATACCAGGGCGATCGTTCTTATTTTCCCCGTAAGCTAGATTTCCGTCAAAAATGACCGGTGTGCGTTACCGCTACTCTTCCTTGGGTTTTTTTCCGTAATGATGACACCAGTCATTTCTGACCGGTATAGTGATCGGGATGGATCATCTGTCTCTTCCCGTAAGGATGATACCGGTCATTTCTGACTGGTATAGTTGACCAGAATAAGCTTCGAGTTTTCACCCGGAGGAATTGTACTGGTGTGTACTGACCGGTACGTGTGACCACTACAGTCACACCGAGTTCCCGAATCAACTTGTTTGTTTTAAGAGTCCATTTTCTGTTTGCTTTTTGCTCCACACAGACTTTAGTATCAGTGAAATGTGTCATAGCTTAGGATGGATATCTGAAAGACCTGCAAAAACTCAGACTTCCCAAGACAAGTACTAAAAGAATTCCAAGTTCAAGCAAGAAAATTAACAAAATTAATTTTAAAAGGATTTGTACAAAGGATAAAATGGGACTTGCTCCTAAGTGAGCTTGTTTAAAGACACTGAGCTTGACTTTGCTGACCACTCTCAATGTGGTTTAACCGGTAGATCGATTAGCATCCCAACTGATTTCCTAACTAACTTGTTTGCTAGCAGAACAACTATCATGCAAGGCAGATAACAAGCATAGCCAAGTCGTTTAGCAACAGACATTGGCATCCCAACTGATTTCCTAACTAACTTGTTTGCTAGTAGAACAACTATCATGCAAGGCAGATAACAAGCATAGCCAAGTCGTTTAGCAACACACATTGGCATAACATTCACACTAGCTCCTAAATCGCATAGACAATCATCGAATTCTCCAGAATTTAAAGATCAAGGGATCAAGAAACTCCCTGGATCTGCTTTCTTAGCCAGATCAAGTTTGGATCTAACAGGAGTAGGATCATCCGGTAGGTAGTCTTTATTCATCTGTTCAAGCACTTCAAGCTTTTTCAGCGCATCATCTTTCAGAGACTGAGGAATCCTTGGATTGGCCAAAACGTTTTCAATTTCAGGCATCTTTCCTCCACAACTTTCAAGCTTTTCGTGAACTGATATCTATACAATTTCAAATGGCGACTTGGGAAAGAATGCTTGGGAACGTATGTATCAACATGCTTGACTACCTCAGGGGTTTTCTCAGATTTTCTCGTTCCTCCATAAACTTTCCCCCCCCCCCCCACTTAGATTCTCATTGTCCTCGATGAGAACAACAATGAAAAAACATTGATGAACTCAGTCGATGATGCTTCAGGTTTGCCCGTAAGTGTATCAGGTTGTCTCCTTGAAGACGAAGCAACCAGAGCGACCTGAGTATCTAGTGTCTTCAAGTGTGATGACATGGAGTCAATCTTCGCATTCAGATCACTGTAAATGTTGTCCACTTTGCTGTGGATTTCCCTCTTGAAATTAACAAACTCAACCCCTTGTCCAGTCTGTCCCGCTAGAAGCTGCTTTGGCACAAGGATCGACAGTAGACGGTTGAGAAGGGTGAGCTGGAGGTTGGGGAGCAACCTGAGAGGAAGGGAAACCGAGTGGGCGTGGGTTTTGATAGGGCGGTCATGAACCCCCTTGGTTCGGATAAGGTCCGCGGTTTTGGTAGTTATATTGAGGCTGAAACTGTTTCTGAGCAGGGTAGACTTGGTCATGCGGGTTAGCAACATTCGTGCTCCGGTAAGATAGGTTCGGGTGTGTGTTCAAATTGCTGTAATTCCTCTGGTAACCTTGATTACCAACATAATTAACCCTTTCTATCTGAAAATCTTCAATAGGTTCCTCTTCAGTCTGACCATCAAAATTTACTGAGCCTCTCTGGTTGAGTAGCATCATGTCAAGCCTATCATTCAGAGATTTCAGCTCAACTTTGAAACTGGAGTCCTTAGTTCCATCACCCTTGATGAACTGAACGATCATAATCGCCCCCATGTGAGGCATCACTCAGTGCTAGCTTCTCAATAAGTTGTGATCCTTCATCATAAGTCTTTGTGAAGAAACTACCTCCACTAGTTGTATGCAACATCATCTGATAATCCTTAAGCAGAGCTATGTGGAAAGTTTCAAGCAGACTTTCATGCGTGAACGGTGATGTGGGCTTTGAAGCGTGTACTTCTTGAATCTCTTCCAAGCTTCAACAATTGATTTCATGCACTTTTGAGAGAAAGTGGAGAAATCACTCCTCAATTTGGCGGTCTAGGTTGGTGAGAAAAAGGTTGATAAGAATGCCATCTTGCATTCTTACCAAGTTTTGATTGAATCATGAGCCATAATATGTTCCAAGTTATGTGCATTGTCCCCCCCCCCCCCCAAAANGGGAAACAAACGCAGCTTGTAAGCATCATCCGTAACGCCATCGATCTTCACCATGCTACATATTCTGTCAAAGTAATCCAGATGTTTGAGAGGATCTTCAGATGGAAGCTCACGAAACTGACGATTCAGAACCATATTCAGTATGCCAGTCTTATTTTCAAAGGTATTAGCTTCCACTGGTGGTTGTCGAATACCAGTCTTGTTATCGTGCGCTCTCGTTTCATTGGTGTCTCATATTGTCCTAATAGGAGGATTTGCTCGTGGAGGAACAGGTGCAGGAGGTGGTACTTGCTGCTGACCAATATGATCGTCCTGGTGATCGTTTGCCACCTCGAAGTTGAGACGGTTAAGCTGATTCAATCTCTTGGTTTCTCTACAAATTCTGGTGTTGTGACGTTTGAGAGCTTTGATATCTTCAAGTATCGGTACAAGATTGTTTGACCCGTGAGAATGTGTGGTCGTACACCTGAAATCCAGAGACAAGAGAGACGAACTTTTAGTAACTGTAAAGAAAAGAACTTAGTCCCTAGCAAATGCAAAGAACTAAGTCCCTAGCAAATGCAAAGAACTAATGGCTATCACGAAACCCAATATGGCAATGACGCCAATTGATAAACGGAACTTTTCTATCGGTTAGAAAACCAGCTCATCAATGTAGTATAATGGGTGATGAGAATGTCCAACCAAGCTCGGGTACTGATAACACACTAGTTCTATGGAGAAATCACTAGGTCTAGGTGGAAATGATCGTCAATGTTTGTCACGAACGAGGCTATCTTAAACTATTAAACGAATTAAGCAAGCCAACAAAAGTCAACAATGCAGAAAAAGTCAACAACATTGATTAATATGAATTCAGGAAATAAACTAACTCATGTACTAGTTCAATTGAATTGGACAATCTTTTTCATGCTAGTTATGGTTCAATTTCACTCAGTCAGGTTTATCTTATGTCTAGGAATATCTATTTCAAGTTAATTCACTCCCGTGATAGAAACTCATTTCCTAATCATGCAAACTACACAATCCCTTAGAAATTCACATAATGAGGAAGCAATGAACATAATTCCATGCAATAATCTATTAATTCTTAAACAATCCCTTGGAAAGAAATAGTAAACAACACATTTACGTAGCTCAGTAATTATATCGAACATCTTCTGGGCAATAGTTTTCCTATGATCTAGACTAGATTAGCTAAGTGTATTCTAGCACTAAGTTCATAAATGTGATGAAGATAGTTGATATTTTAGTCTTAAACCATTTATAGCAGTCCAAACCAACTCATTCCTAACCCTAATCCACAAGTAATAAGAGACTACTCACAATCCATCCGTAGATCTTTTAGGTTTCTAGACATAAATTAGGAGATAGATTAGAATAAGAAAATCAGAAATCAAGCACGAACAAAGAGATTAAGAGAAAATATATGCAATAATCACCAAGTATTTTGGAACAAAAGTGCTTAGAAAAACTTAAATCTAGGAGAACTTAGTCTAAAAACTAAAAAACTCAAAATAAAATCGTGTGCTAATCTTATTTAGGATTTTCCCTTAAATACTTAGCAAAATACAAAGGAAATAAGTCTTGGATTTTTCTAGACGTGGGACGTTCACCGGTCAAACTGACCGATCTTTGCTTTGGGTCTCCGTCTGGGATGGTCACCGGTCATGGGTACTGGTCCATCTTCCCTGGTCCATTGCTTACAGCTTTTCTTCCTCATCTCTCTCGGTCGGTGATACCGGTTAAGTAGCGACCGGTATTTTTTTTACGGCAACTTCCTATTGTGTCCCCTGGTGTGGGTACCAGTCAAGGTTGATCGGTACTGAGTTTGCGGCAAAGACTTTGTAGGTTGCATCGGTCAGTCGACATGTGCTTGTGACCGTCAATTGCTCCATAATCCGAAACTTGTGCATTCTTGCTCTTGTTTCGCTCCTTTTGATCCATTCTTCTGTTAAAGTCCAACTTCGCACCTTCAATGTCAAATGATATGCAAATGCAACATAAAAGACTCCAAATGCGTCATAAACTAATGAAAAATGCATGAAAACGAATGATTAAAACCACAAAAAGGCCATACACCACAAGGCCACTTACAGGTTGTTGTTACCTTCAGGGTCTAAAATCCATCCGATCTTCCACTTTTCTCAGCTCAAACCAGTCATCGGACGTGATCAGGTGATAAGAGAATTTTTTGCCTCTTATGCAATTGAATGTAGTATAGAGGGTTTAAAATGTCGAACCAATTCGGGAGTGAATCACGTACTAGGACTATGGAGAATTCACTTAGTCTAAGTCGAATAAGAATTGTTTGTCACTAACAATCCTAATTAAGCAAACCAAATGAAACAAGCAAATACGCAAAAGTCATAAGAAAAGTCAACGATATCGATGAAAATGTAAATCAAGAAATAAAGCAAGCATATGGACCAGGACAATCAAAATGTGTAGTCAATTTCATGCTAATAGATAGTCCAATTCACAAAATCAAGCTTGTCTTATGTCTAGGAATTCCTAATGTAGATTAATTCACTCCCGTGATAAACACCCTTTCCTAATCATGTTTCTAAACAATCCCTTGAAAGAAAACACAAATAAAAAGCAATTTACACAATTGCATACAACAATCTATTAATCATTAAACAATCCCTTGGAAAGAATCAATAAACAACATAATTATTTGGTTGGGAAGTTTCATCGAACACCTTGCGGGCGTAATTCCCTATGTTCATAGATAAGGTGATCAATCAAATCTAAGCGTTAAACTCAACAATCATGGAGAAGGCATTATTCTAATCAGCCATAAATATCACTAGCAATCAAAATCAGCCCAGATCTAACCCTATTCCATAACTATAAAAGACTACTCACAAATCATGCTTATAACACTTGATAGTTTCTATACATGATTTGGAAGAGAAAAGAAAAAAAGAAAGTAGAAATCAAAAGCAGTAAACAATCAAATAGTGCAAATGCAAAAGAAACCAAAAGCTACAAAAGTTCTTAAGAGAGAAAGCTAGAGAAAAAAACTTAGATCTAAAAACTTAAGAGAATTAAAAAAACTAGAAAATAAGAACTAGGGTTTTAGTTCATTTTGGCTCTCTTTATATAGTTAGCCAAAAATTACAATATAAAAAGCCCATTAAACTTGGTTTAGTCTGGATTTCTTGGAAACGTGGGACTGGTACCTGTTAGACTGACCGGTATGACGTTGTCGTGTGCGTATGGGATGTGGATCGGTCAGTGCACCGGTGACGATCTTGACCGGTCCTAGTTTTCTGATGTTCCTGTCCATTTGTCCCAGTGTGATGTGATTCTGACCAGCTCAGAAGATGTTGAACCTGAGCTCGTGGGAAGGATCACTTGTTCCAGAGCTAGAGAGGTATCAAGAGAGGCGCATACACTCATCAGCTTAGGAGAGATCAATCTAGAGGAGGCGGAAGCTTGTGCATTCCATGTTTCAAGCTTCAAGACTGAAGAACCCGTTAAAGATCACTAGGTAGCTAAGTGATGGTTATATACTCGTTTCCTTAGCTGAGGATTTTGGAAGATAAGAGGTTCTTCAATAAAGTTTTTAAAGAGGCATAATCATTACTACATTGAGCTCTCTGGGATTGTTACTTGGGAGAAGACTGAATCACTATGATTCTAGTACAAATGGCGTGTGGGCTCTTCTTGGACTCAAGGCCTTGCTGTTATATTTCAGACTTAAAACTACATGTTGTTTTATTTTAAAAGTCATGTTGTTTTGGGCTTTTCTCTTGGGCTTTCTCTCTTTAAATAAGTGGAGAACCCTAGAGTATTTTGAGAGCCTAGTATTATTTTTCGCAGAGAAAACGTTTGAACATGATGTTCTTTCTGAGATTAAAGCATCTCGGTTCATTGATCTAAGTTCGTTCCTCTAACAATCCAAATCTGATTCCAAGAGAAACTTCTACACATCTCTGTCAATAATCACCTTGATTGAGAGAAGAATCAATCTTCCATATCTACCTCACGTCATCATCATCATCATCATCACAAACCATCTGTTTCATTGCCTTTGCTTCAAATTCATTCATAGGATCGTATGAGGTGGTATCAAGAGTCGTCTCTGAACCAAAGGCTAAACAATTTCTATCTCTCTCTATCTCCTTTCCGTGACTGTTTTTGTTTCAATTAGGGTTCATAGTTTTTTTTCTGGTTTTGTTTTGTTTGATGGATTAGGTTTGTTGTTTAGCTTGCTGTTTAGGATTCTAGTTCATTGATTGATTAGGATAGTGATTATCTGCTGCATATCTTCGTTGATTAGGTTAACTGTAGTTTGTTGCTTGTTAGCTAGGGTCAGATCGTGCATTTAGGTGTTAGAGTGTTAGATTATTTGTTGCATATCGTGCTTAGGATTGCATTCATTAGTGATATTGTTTGCTGCATAGTTAGGTTAGTGCTTAAGTCTTAGATCATCTGCTGCATACCGTGTAATTAGCTTGCTGCAATTTTTTTTTTTTTTTTGTTAGATTGGGTTAATGCTGCACGTGTTTAGTTTAGGTTTGTTAAATGTTAATTAGGTTTTGGTTTAGTTAGTTCGGTTAGGATTTTTTTTAATAAGATTTTCTGGTTGATTTTTCGGTTAGATTTCATTCTAGGATCTGATTTAAATTAGATTTTTGCTTAGGAGTTTTTTAAATTAGATTTTCTGGTTTGATTTTTCGGTTAGAGTTGTTAGATTATTTCTTTTTTAGTCGAGTTTCCTTTTTAGTCGTGTTTCCTTTTCAGTCGGGTTTCCTTTTTAGCCGAGTATCTTTTTTAGTCGGGTTTCTTTTTTCGTCCGCTTTCCTTTTTTAGAAAGTTTCCTTTTTAGTTGGCGTCTCTTTATTTAGAAAGTTTCCTTTTTTGGTGTGCGTTTCTTGTTTTAGAAAGTTTCATTTTTTTAGAAAAATTCCTTTTAAGTTCGGGTTTCCTTTTCGGTATTATTTTCGGTTTATGATATTTATTGTGATCGATATATTTTACCTTAGGAGAAAATTTTTACTTCAGTTGTTTTGATCTCTTTCATGTACCATGCACCTTTCAGCTCAAGCCCTCGAAGTTATGACTCAACTGATAGCTCAGAAAATCAGCGAAGAAAGCAAGAACCTTGCGTCTCATCTTGCAAAAAAAAAATCCAAGACAAAGTAGAAGCTTTAGAAAATCAGATGGATAAGAAGTTGAAGAGCCAGAGCAAGAAGGAAAGAAAGCAGTGAAGGTCAATCTGAATTGTTTCCCGATGGCTGGAAAATCAGAATGTTGTATTTAAAGAAGATGATTGTAAAGAGGATTTCAAGGACAACCATTATTGTTTGTTTGAGTCATCTAACCGCAAAAATAAAGTATCATTCAAAGAAGATGAAGAACTCCAAAGAAGTGAATATGAGAGCTTTACATTTGGGGATCCAACCACCTTAGAATCTACTGTCCAAGTAATCAACAGAGAGAAACAAGTTGTTGCTGCCAAGGAAGATCATGAAATCAACAGAAGTGAATATCAAAGCTTTATCTTTGTGGATTCAACGATTTATGGACCAAAGGAGAATCAAATTAGTTTGGTTAAGCAACAAGAAGTACAAATAAGTGTTGTTAGTGAGCAAGAAGAGCATAATCAGAACCGAATTGAAAGTTTGGTTAGTGAGCAAGAAGAGCATATAGACTTGAGTTGGATCACGATTCCAAAAACTCAAGGAGTCCTTAAGAGCTTGTTTTAACCCAAGAAGAGTTCAAATTTGATCAGAGAAAAGACTCCAACTCAATACAGTCATTACTCACTTAATCCAGAAGTTGGCTAATTGACAAGTGCGGCTCGTGAAGGTCATATACGGATCAATATCAATCAATGGAGTAAAACGAAGACTGGTATCACATTCTAGACTCAAAGAGGAACATTTCAAGCTATAGATCGTTCCAATCCGAGTTCTGAGCTGAGGGCAATCAAGGTTCGAAGTTCGGATACTTTCAGCTTGATGTATCATAAGTTATGTGTAAGTGGATCACCTCAGACGTTTATATGGAGACCTTAGGATATTTTAAA
Source organism: Biscutella laevigata subsp. laevigata (assembly GCA_900406315.1). Lineage (NCBI taxonomy): Eukaryota > Viridiplantae > Streptophyta > Magnoliopsida > Brassicales > Brassicaceae > Biscutella > Biscutella laevigata. The sequence goes on from OVAU01001917.1 coordinate 11,380, forward strand.
CGACTCTCAAGCTCCTTTTGGAGATGCTACTCATGTTCAAGATCCTCTGATCCATATCAAAGAGATGGGTCCAAGGCCTTCCCATCAAGAATTGCACATGGTTATTCTAAGCAAGAAACCGCATGCATCTAAGTTCAAGACCAGAGATATTAGCTACTCTAAAAACCAGCTGTGTGTGAATAAAAGTAGAGAGGAGACTGACTCCAAGAACTCCAACATCATGATCCAATCGGTTTGTTAGTAATTGTTACCTTAAGCAAGACTTCTATTTGTTTCACCATAACGTGTGTTTGTCTAGTGTTTATGTTTTTGAGCTATTGTTTAGGGCAGCATGGTAAACAGGTTTCTTTTCCACTCTACTATAGCAAAAGTAGAGCAGAGAAAGAGTCTGTTGATGGGTTTGATATTTGGATGCTACGAGAGCGAGGTGGGTGAGAATGTCGAACCAAATCGGGGGTTGCACTAGGCAATCAGTCTATAAAGCATTCTATAGGTCTAAGCAGCATAGATTGAAATTGTCACTAACAATCCTAAATGTGAAACATAAAGCAGACACAAGTAATTAATTGCAGTAAAGAAAGCACAAATCAGAATCAGATAAACAGAGACAATAATAAGGCAATCCTAAGCAAATAGACAAGGAATGATTCAAATCATTAACTTCAGGAAACATATGCTCATTTTTATTAGAAAACTGCAAGTCTTGAGTCTGAGAATACCAAATATAGATCAGCCCACTCTCGTGGCGAAGATCCCTAATCTAAGCAAGTTATACTCAATTTATTGGAAGAAACAATGATTAGACAGCAATGAAGATAATTCCCTTGATCCTTTTGTGCTCCATTTGATCATTTAGTTCACTCCAATCACCTATAATGCAAAACATGAAGAAATGCAATCCTAGAGGACTCTAATGCAACATAAAGAATGCTAAGATGAACACAAATGACAAGGAAAATCACATCAAAACCATGCATATCAACTCCCCCAAACTAACATCTTGCTTGCCCTCAAGCAAAACAAAATACAAGTAAGGGAGAGAGGTTTGAAAAACAAGAATCTAGCAACCTAAAGTTGTCGATGAGAGTGTTTTTGGCTTAGCATAACTACTTGTCTCGTCATTCAAACAACATCTCAATCTGTTATTATGTAACTGTGTCAAGTCTATCCTCAATACTAGCCAATGTTGCCTTCCTACATTCAATTAAAAGAAGGTGAAACATGATCATAGAACCACAAAGAATTCACTTGGTTCGGTAAGAAGTGGATTCCAATTGCTAAAGAGAAGGTTCCACTCATGGCATGAAGGGCGATTGTAACATGGTTTCTCTCGCGGAGTGAAGGGGTTATAGTAAAACCGGGAAAGACCAAGAGCAACTAGAGAATCCAACATTGAACATCCATTTAAACCCCAATAATGCACTTAAGTCTACTTCAATCCTACTATTTCTTTTATTAACTCTTCACCATTCTTCTTTCTACCTTAAGAGATTTTTTTCCTTCCTTTTTATTTCCTTTGGCTTAGCTAGTTATATTTTTTTCTTTCTACTTCATGGCTATCTTTCTTTTTTCTTCTTTCTTTTTCATTGTTTCTTTTTCTTTTCTTGTCTTACATAGCCTTATTTTACACTTATGAGCATATTTCTTTATTGCTTATTTTCTTTTCCATATTTAGAATCTAGCAAGCTTTCTTTTTTCTTTCTTTCTTATCCCTTAAGATATCCATTTTCTTTCTCTGGGTGATTCTTGTTTCCCTTTTTCTTTCTCTTTTTATTTTCTTTCTTTTCAAGCATTCCAAGATCCAAACTCATCATCATAAGCTTAATTCTACCCTTAACCATAATCGATCAAGTCCTAAGGCTACTCAAGCTCATTTCCTTCATTTCAACCCTTGAATCAACCTATGCTACCCAAAGAAAATAGATGTTCTTCTATTGGCGCTCTCAATGCTTTCAAGTTTTTACAAAACCACAATCACTTAATCATAGAACAAGGAGAGTTCACAAAGTGTTTAGACTAGGGGGAGCAAAAAGGGTTGAGAGGGCATCATTCTTAAGATGAGAATGACCGAAATGAGCCTTTTGTGTTTCGGTTTAAGGGGTTCAAATTCGTCCTTGAAAATTATAAAGACCATGAAAACATAAGTAGAAACAAGTCGGTAGAGATTAAAGAACTCGAGCACA
>OVAU01001918.1:0-13559 GCA_900406315.1 Biscutella laevigata subsp. laevigata
TTAAATCTTTCCAAATTTGCGGGGAATTAGCAACATATATAATTCTGACGAATTAACGATACCTTTGCGACGAAAAAAATGATGCTAAACTTAGACCGTTTTAAATCTGTTGCAAAAATTGGTCACAATAAGATAGTTTTCTTGTAGAATTTCTTAAAATACAAATTTCTAACATTTTATTAAATTTATCAGTTTTTGGAATTATATTCACCAAATCAATATAATTTTCTAAAATATAAAATTCTAACATTTGAGAAATTAAGTGGACTATTATTAATCAAATAGACTATTATCTATCGCGACTATTATTGGACTATTATCTATTAAACACTCATAATTTCCCATAATACAATATCTTATTGTATTACAATATGGTATTGTATTAGGGATTTTGTGGACTATTATCAATCCAATTAGTTTAATTCCTTATTTCGTGGACTATTATCAATTGAATGAGCATAATTTCTCTATATACAAAATTTTGACGTTTTACAAATTCTCTCGTATTTTATAGACTTTTATCCACGCACAATATATCAAAATACAAATTCTACCCTTTAACAAAATCACTCAGTTTTTATATACGGTTATCCATCACATCAACATAAATTTTAAAATAGAAATTATAATATTTTATAAAATCTTTAAATTTTTTTGGACTATCAATCACCAAATAACATCATTTCTCAAAATACAAATTCTAGTATAATTAAAAAATATCCGTGATCTTAAGAAATTTAAATACATTATACCAAATGTTGGATTAGCTCGTCTATGCATTAAACCGGTTCTAATGTTTATAAATTGTTGGATTTTTAATAACAAAATTGAGATAATCACTACAATGTTAGCGTCGATTTGAAAGTTGGCTACATTGATAAAAAAAGAAGACAAAGAAATATGATTTCGATTTTCGAATAAAAAAGTATACTGGTACTTGAAAATACTTTCACTATTGAAGGAAGTAATGAATAAGTGTGATGGAATATTAATGTCCTTTTAGCTTAAGGGAAGTTGCAGATTCTCCCCAATATTTTAAGTTAAACATCTATTCCCTTACTTTTTCTAAATGTGTATCACATGACCACCAAGTAGAACAAAACATGTGTTTAGCATGTTACAAAATGTAGACAATTCCGAAATAGTAAGGTTGAATACTAGAAATCTTTAGTAAGAATCTAGTTGTTTATACTTTATACTTTGCTTGTGTTGTTGTTTCTAATAGAATATAAGCTAAACTGAAAATAAAAAAAGTGTTGTTTAATAAAATTAAGGATAGCTTGACATGCAAGTCATTGGAGATGGAGTTGTATAAATACGTGGATCAATTAACGAAAAGATAACAAAACAAAGGTAAGTAGAAAAGACAAACTAATTNAATCAATTAACGAAAGATAACAAAACAAAGGTAAGTAGAAAAGACAAACTAATTCAGTCACTCTGAACAACTAATTAAGGTGCTTCTTATTTTTTTTTTTAAATATACATTTTATAATGTTATGTGATATTTTTCATATGGTTTTAAAATCTCCCCTCTTTTTTTTTTGTACAGAAATGGAGAAGCAAGTGAAGAAAGATGAGATGAGGAGAGAAGAGATTCTTAAGGAGATAATGGAGTCGTTGGGAGAAGACGGTGTAGCTTCAAGAACCGTCCTGTTTGGTGAAGCTGGCATTGGGAAGACATGGCTTGCAAAGAAAGCCAGCAAGTCTATCACTCAAAACACCTCTACACGTGTCCTCTGGTTACATCTGAACAAAAAGATTGAAGACGAGAAGTCTCTTTACGAAAACCTAGCTGCTCAGCTATCGTTATTTTCCGAGTTTGAAGAAGGAGAAGAACAAACTCAGAATGATGTTTCATTGGAGAGCTTGAAGAGTAAGATAACAGAAGAGATTAACAACAACGAAAAGAAGAAGAATATTCTGTTGATTCTGGATGATGACGGAAGGATGACTGATGAAGACTATGTCATGACTGATGAAGACTATGTCATGAAAGAACTAAACCTCGAAGAGTTTCTTAAGACAGACTTTACTCTTAAGACTCTGGTAATAAGAAGATGTGAAGGAAAGAAGAAAGAATCGACGACAATGATCAAAGTCGGTCCACTTACAGAAGAAGAGTCACGGGTATTACTGCAGAGCCTTTGCAAAAACGGAGAGATCAAAGAACCTACTTTGATGTCTTGCATTGTAAGCAAGAGCAAGGGTTTACCGGCTGCAATTGTTGTCTTAACCAAGTCCTTAGACAACATCAAGTCATTGTCTGCAAAACAGAGGAAGGTCTTTAAAGAACTGATTTTATCCTCCGAGTCACTAGATGCAGCCGCTGCTTCAAAGAATGCTATAGAACGCAGTCGCTACAATCCAGTCTTGCGTTTAAGCTACGAGCTGCTGAAGCCTGAAGAGAAGGTCAAAAGTCCCATCATTGCTTGCTTTTGGCATGTTCTAGACTTCTACAAGCATTGCGGCTGCGCTTACTACCGCGACCTAATTGCGCACTGGATGCTTGAAGGGTATTTTGATCCGGTTAACTCGGTTCAGAAAGCTTATCAGGAAGGTCATTCCATTGTAATGGAGTTTATTAACAGAGGAATCTTGAAGATACAAGAAGACAACATGGTTGTTCCGGAGATGTCTATGAGCAATATATTAGATCTTCAAGATTGTGGATTCTTTGGAAGATCTAGTCTTGGATTCAACAGAGTCTACGGCGGGATCAAATCAAAAGGGCTTGGGAGAATCATCTTAATCGACGATATGATACAGACAATTCCATCTAAGGAGAAGAAGATCACGACGATTATAGTTAGCGGAAATCGTTTACGCAGAGAGGTTCCTGGGAAGTTCTTTGAGAAACCAGAGATGCAAGATCTTGAAGTCGTTGTCCTCTTTGAGCCAACGTTTCATAATCTTGTTGAGTCTTTATCAACTCTAAAGAAACTCCGAGTACTCGTGATCAGAGACTGCGATCTCATAAAAGACATCGATGGGCTCATAGGTCTCAAAGGCCTACATGTTCTTGAAGTCTCTGGTGCAAGTTCTCTGGCTAAAATTCCTGATGATTTCTTCGAGTACATGACTGAACTTCAAAGTATTAACCTTTCAGGACTTGCAATCAAATCTTCACCTGCCACAATCGAAAAGCTACGAATGCTCCGTTGCTTCATCCTTAGAGATTGCTCTGAGCTACAAGATCTGCCTAATTTCAATGTGGCAACCAAAAACTTAGAAGTTATCGACATTCGAGGAGCTCGGAAACTCGAGTCTTACTTCGACAAAGTGAAAGAGTGGAAAGACTATAGAGGCAAAAACAAAAACTTCGCTCATCTTCAGAGTCTCGAACACTTGGACTTCTCAGAGACTCGAATTATTCGTCTACCCATATTTCATCTCAAAGATTTCAGCACTATGCCCTCCTTGAAACGGCTCCTGCTACGGAACTGTACAAGGCTTAAGAGATTGCCACAGCTTGCGCCATTGACTAAGCTTCAGATTCTTGATATGTCCGGTTCTACAAACTTAGTAGAGATGCTTGAAGTGTGTTTAGAGGAGAAGAAAGAGCTTAGAATCCTTGATATATCGGAGACAAGTCTTCCCGAGTTAGCCGATACAATTGCTGATGTCAGCTATCTCAATCAGCTTTTATCAAGGAACTGCACCAAAATTGAAGAGCTTCCAAGCATTGAGAAGCTAACACACCTTGAGGTTTTTGATGTCTCCGGCTGCAACAAGTTGAAGAAGATCGATGGATCCTTTGAGAAGATGTCGTACCTTCATAAAGTGAATCTTTCCGGAACAAATATAGGTGAGTTACCTAACGGAATCTCAGGGCTATCTAACCTCCAAGAGCTCATCATTAAAAGCTGTAACATGCTAAAGAATCTTCCGAATCTTGAGAAGCTAATACATCTTGAGATCTTCGATGTTTCGGACTGCATCAATTTGGAGAAAATTGAAAGATCATTCGAGAATATGTCTTATCTTCACGAGGTGAATATCTCCGGGACTATGCTCAAAACGTTTCTAGATTTGCCAAAAGAAAGCATCCTTCGTTCTTCTAAACGCATTGTTCTCGCGGATTCAAGGTGTTTAGAACGAGACGAGTGGAGCCAAATAAAGGAGTGTTTAGAAAAGAATTTAGAGGGCTCTAGCTTCTCTAATGCAGCTGAGAAAAACGAGAAGCCTGTTCATCACGGCGACAGATACAAAGTTCTTGATCCTGAAGTTCCTTTGGATATTGATATCGTTGATATCAGCAGGGCAAGTGATATTGGAACAGAGTATCTAACCAAAGCAGAGTATGTCTCTATTGCAGAGAATGGATCAACAAACATATCTTCAATCTTCGACAATTTTCAGATGAGATCGGTAAAGGGTTGTTGGGTAGAGAGGTGTAAGAATATGGAAAATCTCTTGGAATCAGGGAAACCATCATCACTATTAGAGAGTCTTTGGATCTCCAATCTTCCATTGCTTAAGAGCTTATGCAGTAGTAACGGAGGAGTCATCTTCAAGAACCTTAAGAAGCTAAGCATAGATTGTTGTCCAAAAATCAAATCTCTCTTCCCAGAGATTCCTGAAAAGCTTGAGATTCTCCGTGTGATGTTCTGTGATCGGCTTGAGAGATTGTTTGAAGTTGAAGTAGGAGAATTATCCAATCTCCGAAAGCTTTATCTACTTGATTTGCCTGTTTTATCGACACTTGGAGCTAAACTCCCGGAGCATACGAAACGCACGATTGAGAAATGTCCGAAATTGAACGTTACAGAAGAAATCTCAGAGGATCAGTCTCAAAAGTAAATGAACTAAAACTAAGAAGCTGAAAAGTAATTGTCTTTTTTTTTTTTATTTGTAAGAAAAAAACACACGCTTGATTTGTAGTTGACCAAACAATAAAAGAGACTATTGATTTGTGATCTTGAAGTTTGTTCGAGTATCGTCTTCGGCTTAAAAATAATTAATTGAAAAATAAATCAAGAATCAGACGTCAGCCAATTATTGTGAGCCACGTGTTAGTGGTTTGAACGTCAGCTATTTTGTTCATACGTCGTCGTTTTCGTTATCTGCCTAACCGGAAAAGCTTCGATGGATTGCTGTACCAGCTAATGCATGCCGACAAAATTAAAATGTGATTTGGCATGCACCAAATTCTTTAATATTTAATTTAATGACTACTCAAAAATTTATTAACAGTAACCATTATGTTTTGATTGTTCAACAGACTAACTTACGTCTTTGGCGCGATTAGTTGTTTTAATTAATTAGTTAATTACTTTGTTTATTTTGTCTATATACGCTCTCTCTCTCTCTCTCTCTCTCTACTGTGTTTTTTTTTTTAATATAGCTTTCGATTTTTCTTTTTCTGTCAAGTGTCATAGCTTTCTCTGGTTTTTCGTCGGGTAGAAAATTTGATTTTTTTTTTCCGGAATTTTGAAACCTTTGAGCTCATAAATCTTCACTCTCGCAGAGGAATCTGCGGAAACTTACTCCAGATTCTGTTGCCGGAGCGCCGATGAACAATCAGAGTGTTTAAGTATTTGGATGAACTCCCGCGGAAATCCATAGATTCGATTTCGAGATTAAGAAGTTCAATTTCCGTGGGAAATTTTTCTGGGACAGCGACTATGTCTAAGGTTGTGTACGAAGGGTGGATGGTTAGGTATGGAAGGAGAAAGATCGGACGATTGTATATTCATATGAGGTATTTCGTCTTGGAGCCTCGTCTTTTGGCGTATTACAAGAAGAAACCGCAGGTTTCTCAGGTGAAAATTCATCAAACGAAAGAATTTCTTCCAACTGTTTTATTTATCTGTATGATTATAATTTTTGCTGAAGAGTTTTAGTAAGTTTATGTAGTTTTCAATATTTCCCTTTTGGTTTCTTTCTGTTTTGTGGTTTTTGGCAATCAATCTTAAAAGGGTGATTTTGCCAAATGTATCAGGGGTAAGACTTAAAAACTGTTTTACTAGAAATAGCATACATGGTTGTGTGATAGTAGACTGAATTCTAAGACACTATGCTAAAGGAAAAAATGGTCACAGTCTTCGCGGTTTTGACTCTTTCTCTGCCACTGCTTGTATGGAGATGTCATAGTTTCAGGGTTTTCTACTTGAATGAGTGAGAGCTTTAAGCTGAAAGTTACTTCCTAAATGTTAAAATAGGTTCCTATCAAAACCATGGTAATCGATGGAAACTGCAGAGTTGAGGATCGAGGGTTGAAAACACATCATGGACATGTGAGTCTTGTTTTATTATTTCTAGTACCATGTTATGTTATTACTCGAAGTGCTTATAGATGTGTATGTAATGTGTTCCATCAACAGTGGGTTTTGCGAATTACAGTACTCTTTTTGGCGTGATGTAGCTAAGCTAGATTTCTTATAAATGTAGACATAATAAAATCTCGTTGTCCTGGCAACGGAGGAAGTTATTCATGCGTATTCTCTCCCTTGTGACTATTTGAACTTCTAAACATTAAGTAGGACTGGCTGCTATGCTATGTAGATATAGAAATATTTCTTAGTTATGAGGACTATCTTTTTTGGGCTGATTAACTGTGTAGAATAGTTGAGTCAACTAGATTTGATTCCTGAATCTTCTGCAAGCCTCTCGAGGGCAAAAATCAAGCATAATATAAACACTTTTGTACACATGTTAATATATTATAAATATTCATGGGTCTCAAGTTCAACTGTTAAATTAGAGGGATCATCTAAAGGTTGTGTAAGGGCAGATTTCCACATCTGTTCCAAATTTTTTCAGCAGGAGAAAAACTTCAAAAAAAAAGATGTTCGGAATTAATTGATGGTGATCGTATGCCAAGTTAATTCTCTATTATCATATCCTCGACTGTAATATCATTTTGCCAACTCTGTTTTGCAGATGGTTTACGTTTTGTCTGTCTATAACAAGAAAGAGGAACAACACAGAATAACGGTATCTTGTCTCTACTTTCAAAGATATCTATTAATAGCTTTTTTTGCTTGTTGCACGCTGTTTTCATGCTTCTCGTTAGTTAATGTGGCGTAGTATGCTCTTGCTAGATGGCAGCGTTCAACATCCAAGAGGCACTAATGTGGAAGGAAAAAATCGAGTCTGTTATAGACCAGGTTATTCTATGCTTACCAACTCCTACAAAATTGCATCCCCTTTTGTTATTTATGAATAGTCACTCTTAACCTAAATAGATTGGTGCTATATCTGATAACCTCACTGTTTTTTGCACTGGTGCAGCATCAAGAGTCCCAAGTTCCAAATGGCCAGCAATATGTTTCTTTTGAATATAAGTCTGGAATGGATGCTGGAAGGGCTACTTCATCTTCAGATCTTGAAAGCCAGTGAGTTCATATTTAATATGATTTCTCCATCTCCTCTGGATACTTATATTGGCTAATAACTCACTGGTTCAGGCTTATTACTGTTAGAATTTTTCTGACATACATCGAAAGTTCTCTTCATGGAATAATGCTCTGATTCTTCGTTCATAAGTTTTGCCTTCTTGATGGTTGACCATCAATATTGTTCCAAAAATGGGCTGTGACTAACAGCATTATAAAATTAAACTTGAAAGTTGACAAAAAAAAAAAAATTAAACTTGAAAAATGTGGTGTCCTATTAAAGAACAAAATTAGGGAGCTAACTATCAATCTAATCCGAGTATTAACTTTTTCTTCCAAATCGACTGCCTTGGTTTTGAGTCATTATAAGTTTGTTACAAGTTCTAGAAGATGCTTCTGATGCTATAAGTTCCAGAAACTGCGGTAATGTCCACTCCAGAAGATGTCGGGAGTGGCCAGTATCAGTTTAGATATCATTCCTTCTGATGTTAGTCAGTATTTTGTTTATGTTTTTGACTTTAATATGCATTGGTTATTAAAATGTAAATGCAAATTTCTTCAGGTTCAGTGCACCAGAAGATGGCGATGACTCTCGACGTAGTTTAATGCGGAGGACAACTATTGGAAATGGTTTTTTCGAAATTAAAATTTATTTCTTCACCAGCTAATCTAGTTAGCTGCAGGCCTGGTTGGAATCTGACCTCCTCAAACACATCTGCAGGTCCTCCGGAGTCTGTACTCGACTGGACGAAGGAGTTTGATGCAGAATTGGCGAACCAGAATTCCAACAACCAAGCTTTTTCAAGAAAACATTGGCGCCTCCTTCAGTGCCAAAATGGTTAGTGATTTTGCTGGGTATAACATGCTGCCACTTCTGCAATGCAACTTAGTTACAAAAATACCTTATGTGGAAATTGTGGAATCCGGTGCTCTCCTTAAATCTTCTTTTTGTTTGTGTATTCAATACACTTGACAGGTCTTCGGATTTTTGAAGAGCTTCTTGAAGTTGATTACCTTGTATGGAAGCTTCTAATAGATTGTCATTCTTATAGCGTGATTTTTTGAATTATATAGTAACTTTATGTAGTCAAGAACGGTCATTTACAGTGCTACACGTGCAGCCAAGAAGCTGCAGCAGGGCTATGAAAGCTGTTAGTGTAGTGGAGGCAACATGTGAGGAAGTATTCGAACTTGTGATGAGTATGGATGGCACTCGTTATGAGTAGGTTTTTCTCTGCCTTCTGTTTTCCATTCATATTCCATTTGTCGGAGATGGTCTATATGGTGTTCATTTTTCTTCATTCCGTTGCAGTTAGACACTATAGTTTGGAAAATTAGTTAGATATTCCTTTATACTGCATTGGATTGTGTTACTAGTGTTTGGTCTTTATATGTCTGTTTCTTTCTTTGTAAAATAATGTCTCTTGCTCAGTCTATGATATGCATCCATAAGTGTTTTGTTCTAGTGTCTTGTCAGTATCTGAAGATATATGTGTTCCCCTATTCTCTTGTTTGGTACAGGTGGGATTGCAGCTTTCAGTACGGTAGCTTAGTGGAAGAGGTGGATGGTCACACAGCAGTGATCTATCATAGACTTTTGCTCGACTGGTTTCCAATGTAAAGTTGCACCTGATAAATTATCGTCCAGTTGCAGTCAAACCTACTGCACTCAATCTTATAATGAATGGCTGAAAAGTGATAATTTGATCCCAATTGAATTAGATCATATTGCCATATCCTTAGCTAAATTAGACACGGGTGCTTGAAGGCATAGGTTGTATGCAAAGGTGACTTTGATATTGTTTACCATGATACCTGGCTGAAAAGGACCGATTAGAAGGAACCATATAAGGGTTATTATTATTATCGTTTCCATTGAGATCTCCTTGTTGTTTCTATAAGCTCAGGTCTTTCCTAATTTTAATAACAAATGGCTCCAGGATCGTGTGGCCTCGTGACCTCTGTTATATCCGCTATTGGCGCCGTAATGATGATGGGAGTTATGGTATTACTTTCCTCTTTACTCATGCTAGAATCTAGAAAGGTAGTTTTATATAGCCTGTTGGTTATTTATATCGCTCTTTCTGTGAAGTTGTGTTGTTCCGTTCTAGGGAGCATGAGAATTGTGCTCCACAACCTGGCTGTGTTCGGGCTCATCTTGAGAGTAAGTGTAGAAAACTATATGGTTCGAAGACCTTAATTAGAAAATTCAGAATCTTTGATGTACTACTAGCTAACCTGGGCAACTTTTGTTTCTCGTAGGTGGAGGATATAATATTGCCCCACTAAAGCCCCGAAATGGGAGGCCTAGAACACAAGTGCAACATCTAATACAAATTGATCTTAAAGGGTGGGGTGCAGGCTATCTTCCAGCTTTCCAACAACATTGTCTTCTTCAAATGCTGAATAGTGTTGCTGGTAAGTTTTTCATGCTTCCTTGCCGCCGGTTTCCTCAGGTACTTGCTTCGGAAGTCTCTCTGGCTATTATATATTATCCGTCGTAATTCATGTTCTGTGCTCATCACAGGTTTGCGGGAATGGTTTTCACAGACGGATGAGAGAGGTGTACCTACCCGGATCCCTGCCATGGTTAATATGGCATCATCTTCCTTGAGCTTGAGTAAGAGTGGAAAATCCGTGCTGATGGATGAAGACTCTGATGATGATGATGAATTTCAGATCGCTGAATCAGAACAAGAGGTTTTAAGATCAAGCATTTTGTTTTTAAAATCTTTAGCAGAATCTGGGATTGAATCTTCAGTCTTATGTACTATTTTCAGCCTGAAACAAGTATATCAGATACCGATGTCAAGAGAACAGGTGAGCACCATATCATTAAGTGTGAAAAATCATACTCGAGCCTATTAAGATATCTAAAAGCGATGCTTTCTTGTGCTATTTCAAACTTCAGAAGAAGAACCGTCTAACAACGTTGATCTGTCATGCTTCTCTGGTAACCTAAAGCGCAATGACAATGAAAATGCTCGCAACTGCTGGAGGACTTCTGACGGGAATAACTTCAAAGTTCGGGGCAAGAGCTTCTGTGATGATAGCAGAAAGGTCAGCAAATCTTTCATCTTGTTAATGTGGAATGGTTTGGTTCCTACATCCAGCTAACTTCTGTTCCTGTCCATTTAACACGATACCAAAGATTCCTGCTGGGAAGCATCTAATGGATCTTGTTGCTGTCGATTGGTTCAAAGATAGTAAAAGAATAGATCATGTTGCTAGACGCAAGGGCTGTGCTGCACAAGTAAGATACACAAGCACCTTGATGTTAGTTAATAGTTATTTAATGGAGAGATATTTCCACTCGAAGCTTCAGAATTCTTTTTATGCTATTCGTTAGCTTGTGGATGCATCTTAATCGCCTATAAAGATAGTGAGCCTTTTGGTATATATGTTCAGGTGGCTGCAGAAAAAGGTTTTTTCTCAATGGTGGTAAATGTTCAAGTAAGCTTTTGCCCGTCAACTATAATTAAGATTCAGAACATAATGTACAAACCACAATGTCACGTTGGTTTTTGAACTTGTTTTTATGTAGGTTCCGGGATCAACACACTACAGTATGGTGCTGTATTTTGTGATGAAAGAACTTGTACACGGGTCCCTCTTGCAGCGATTTGTGGATGGTGATGATGAATTCCGGAATAGTAGGCTAAAGCTTGTACCTTTAGTTCCTAAGGTATGCTTTTATCTCATTATGATTACTACTACAAGTATACAAAGATTCTATAAGAAGTCTATCCATTACGAATGAAAATTCTATGCAGGGATCATGGATAGTACGGCAAAGCGTGGGAAGCACCCCATGTCTCCTTGGGAAAGCAGTGGACTGCAACTACATCCGTGGCCCGACATACTTAGAAGTAAGTGGATCCATCGACCTAGTTTATGTAGCCTCTCGAACCAAAAATAACTGAAACAGATATCTTGTTGATGTAGATTGACATAGATATTGGTTCATCAACCGTTGCAAAAGGAGTTCTAGGCCTTGTCATTGGCGTAATCACATCTCTTGTTGTGGAAATGGCTTTCCTTGTACAGGTAATGTTATGGATATATGGACTCATAACATTACGCTTTGCTCAGGTATATCCTACAAATCATGTTCGGTTATTGCAGGCAAATACACCTGAAGAATTACCGGAGAGGCTTATCGGTGCAGTTCGGGTTTCACATATTGAGCTCTCTTCGGCTATAGTACCGAATCTGGAGTCAGATTAATAGTACATGACTACTTAAAACCCTTCATAAAAACTTCAAATATATAGTTTTGGTGGTGCTTATTTGAAATATTCACTGCTTTTATTCTTTTTGTGGTCTTCGTCTTTTCTTTTTCCACCCTCTTTGTTTGAAGACATTTTTTTCTTCTCTCTTTTGTAATCCCCTGTATATTTTGCTTAGGCGTTATCACCAGAAACATTTTGCTTATGTGTTAACACCATAAATGTTTTAACTCTTAAATGTTTATGTGTCGTATTCTAGTGCATTCTCCTATTAAATTTAAATTAAAGCTTAAAGATCTTATAGAATTTATATCATGTTATTATCATAAATATCATAATACTACATATTACATATGTTTCTATACTTAAAATATGTAATATTATGTAGTCATTTCAATTAAAGAAAGNAAATATCATAATACTACATATTACATATGTTTCTATACTTAAAATATGTAATATTACGTAGTCATTTCAATTAAAGAAAGAAGATCTTATATATAGTCATATAATACTTTTATTATTTATAATATCCTACTTATATTTATTTGATATTATGATGATATGAAATTTTAAATAAATATATAATTCATATAACAAAAAGATTAAGATTTTGTTGAGTTTTTTGTGCTTCGCAATTTTTAAAACGGATATGAAATACTCACTTTATAAAAAATCATATTTTAAAAAGTCTCACATCACAAAATAATAAGATAATATGAAACAATTTTATAAATAAGTTAATATGCTCATAATGTTGAACTATAAGTCGAAAACTTGATTTAGTTAAGATCCAAGTTACATAATTTTTGTGTTGTTTATATAAATATTAAATATTATATTTATAGAAATCAAAATATTTTTCGATTTAATATTAATTAATAACAAAAGATGTTAAAACCATTAAATTTTGGGATGACTTCATTAAGCATCATAAACTTATACTATTATGCGTATTTCCCCCCAAATTTTGTGACTCTTCAATAAGCATCATGAACTCTGCCTCTTACTCTCTGTACAACTTTAATTTTCTTCGGTCATTAAAATTAACCAAATCCAATAACTTTTTGATTTGCGATTAATTAACAGTAAATTGCGTTCATTAAAGCACGTTTGATACATGTTAAGTGTTCTGAAAATTGTTTCAAAACCTTCTCTGAATTACGTTTTCATTTCTCGGAAACATTTTTTCCAACGATTTGTTTTGCCAAGAACTCTAAATGAAAGATCTTAAAGTAACTTTTGCATTTTGAATTTGTTCATGTATTCGTTCCAGGAACCTTTGGTCTGGATAGTACGAAATCAAAAACCCTTGGTCTCCTCTGGTATATGAGGACAAATTCTTCACTTTGCGCATCATGTCATTGAAAAGAGCTTCAGATGGTTCAACAACAATTACACCATAGTTTGGTCTCTCAAGTTTGCGCAGAATTTCGAGAACGTGAACAGATCCTCAATGTTCTTACATACCACAATAGTTTCAGCATCAAGATATACAAGTGCACAAAACATAAAATTGTAACGTGAATCCAAAGACACCGCATGATCTATGACTGAAAACATTGGATGTAACACCTTTTCTTGTAATTTGCCATGTTAAAGATCTTTAGCTTTATATAGACACCCCAGAACCTTGTCGGAGGAACTTGGTTTGGATTTGATCAAACTATAGGAAAGGACAAGATTCAAGCTCAAACTCGTTTTCAAATAGAAAATAGAAATCAAACATTAGTGTAGAAAAAGGGAATTCCTTTAACCTTGAGTAATTTCTTAGAGTAGTCAGAGACGCCTCCAGAGACCAAAATGACCATATCTTTAATGGATCCAATGTCCCGTAGAAAAGTGTCATAAGCTTCTTTGACAAATTAAGAAAAAAGCTTATTTACTTTCAGATCCAAACGAACCTTTAGCTGAAACGAAACAAGGGCGATGGAGAAGAGAACCCAGAGAACCAAATTTTCCTAATTCAAGAAAAGTATACGTTGAAATA
>OVAU01001919.1:1062-14614 GCA_900406315.1 Biscutella laevigata subsp. laevigata
AAATGTTAATTTAGTTTTTAGATTTTAAGTACAAATTTTAAGTACATAATATATAACTCATCCACAATATAAATCAAACACATCCACATGGAATATAATTTAGTGACATGGATTTATTAATTAAAAAATAATTAAGGGTGTCTTTGTAATTTACTAAGGTTTAAAAACACTCTAGTAATTTTTGAAAGATGTAGACTATTCTAGTAATATTCCAACTTTTCTGTACTATTACAGTCATTTTCTCTTAAATTTATACGGATTTTTCATTGTATCTTCGAACCTGTGTTTTCAAGTAACTTTTCTTTTGGTACAGTTTCGGTTCCCACTCAATTCTGTTTAAACCAGTTAAGGCCATCTACATTTACTTATAAACCATTTACACTCTTCTCTCCAACAAAAAGTCTCAAAGCTAGCTACAACAAGTTTAAAGCGATCTTGATTGGATCTATATTCTAAATGGGTACGCGAGAGGAAGCGATGTATGTAGCGTGGGAGGATCTTACGGTGATGATACCAAACTTTGGTGAAGGATCGACCAAGAGATTATTGAATGGTGTGAATGGTTTTTGTGAACCAAGTAGGATCTTAGCCATTATGGGTCCTTCTGGTTCTGGTAAATCTACTCTTCTTGATTCTTTATCAGGTCACTTCTCTCTCTCTCTTCTCCTCTCTCTCATTTTGAACACTCACACACCACCCACACGTGTTAGATTATAGCTGGTAATTAATTATTCTAAGTTTTGCATATAAGCATAGTTTTGTGAGGTGTTCTATATACTCTATTAACTTAATTAACGATGATGTTTTTATTAGTTGGTTTTCTGAAAGTTACTAATAAGATTTTTCCATGAATATGACTTTTGTGTAAAAAAATGTTTCAGTTTTGGTCAGGCAGGTTTTGAATTTACTCACAAAGCTTTTTTTCATTATCATATCCTTAATTAAGTTAAAGATTTTTTTTTAGTTGGCTATTACATTTGAAAATAAAACTAGTATTATATATATATATATATATATAAATACATGTGTGTCTTATTTCACCTAAAATATTTGTAAATAAAACGTTCTATATTTTGTTTGCAATCAAAAGCATTACTCGATTTTTTTGGGTTTTTTTCCTTGATACATAATCAAAAAATAAATATTAATTGAAGGTTAAAACTAGTGTGATCCATTTTTTTTAAAAAAACATCAATTGAAGTTTTTTTTCATGAAACATTAATTGAAGTTCCTCTGTAGCTTTGACCAACCTCATTTCAATATTTGGCTTTTTATAAGATTACTGATTACATATATGCACATATATATATTGAAAAACAATGTTACCCAAAAAAACAGAAAATATTTGAAAAGCAATGTTACGTTTATATTTAAGTTTCATATACACGAGGATACATATATAAATATAGATATTTCTAACTATACATTTATGGATGCTAGCTAACAATTTTTTTGTATATCAGTAACGCTATTTATTGTAGAAGTAGTAACTAAAAGTGAAACATAGTTACGATATATTCATGTTCCTTAGTGAATTTATACTAGCTTTCAATTTAGAATTGAATAAATTGAAAGCTACATTTCTCTAACCAAATACTACAATTTAAAGATGTAGAAAAGCTTTTCTTATTATTAACTCATGACTTTAAATGTTAACCCAACTACCAATCACCAACCAAACCTGACACAAAATTTAGAATCGCACGACCCGATTTTCGGTGCGGTTTCAAATAGCTTTAATCAGTAAACCGAATTGGATTCTCTGGTAAACAGTTAAACCACATATACATGTAGTTGAACCGGTTCGGTTATTGACCGGACTCTTATATCTACCACTATTGCCTTGTGTAAAGATGTCCAGTTCCAAAAATCCAAATTGGATTAAGAAGATTTTTATTTTGATGATTGTGAAAAATAGAAACCAAATTTAACGAAAGCCTAAACGACTACAATCAAACAAAAACTCAGTTTTTAAAAAAATAAGGATAAAAATAAGTATGCATTTAGTAAATTAGATACATATTACCCATAATTGGATCTAATCTAACATAGAGAAAGATTTTGATTAGTTGTTACTTGGTGATATGATGGTACAGGAAGATTAGCAGGTAATGTTGTAATGAGTGGCAAAGTTCTTGTCAATGGCAAGAAGAGAGGGCTTGACTTTGGGGCTTCTGTAAGATGATCAACCCTTGTTTCACACTCAAAAACTCTTATTCATGTCCTAAATCTTAAGTTCTAAGTAAGTTTTCATTTTTCCTTTGAAACTGTTTGAGGAACCTCCAGGCTTATGTAACACAAGAAGATGTATTGCTAGGAACTCTGACAGTGAGAGAATCCATAGCTTATTCAGCTCATCTCAGGCTACCATCAAAGCTTAGTAGAGAAGCGATCAGTGATATTGTGGAAGCTACAATCAATGAGATGGGTCTACAAGAATGCTCTGAAAGGACCATTGGAAACTGGCATATGCGTGGAATAAGCGGAGGAGAAAAGAAACGGCTCAGTATTGCGATCGAGGTCTTGACCAAACCAAGTCTCCTCTTTCTAGACGAACCTACAAGTGGATTGGACAGTGCCTCAGCTTTCTTTGTGGTTCAGATTCTCAGAAACATTGCAAGCAATGGTAAAACAGTGATTTCTTCAATTCATCAGCCGAGTGGTGAGGTGTTTGCACTCTTTGATGACTTGCTAATACTGTCTGGAGGAGAAACAGTTTACTTTGGAGAAGCTCAATCTGCAACAAAGGTACTAAGATTAAGCATCTGCAGTATAATACCAAACATGTTCATTTCTGTTGTTGTTGTTGCTTCAACTTTGCAGTTCTTTGGTGAGGCGGGTTTTCCTTGTCCTAGCAGGCGGAATCCATCTGATCACTTCCTTCGCTGTGTCAATTCTGATTTCGATAATATCACAGCAACACTGATTGAATCTCGGAGAATCCATGTTAGTCTCTTTGAGCCCTTTTGCTTACATGGTCTTATTTTACATTCAGACTCTTCAAGTCGAGCTTTTTTGCCTCTGCAGCATTCTTCATTCTCTCTTTCCCAATTACATGAAACTCCAAACACATTAGATCCACTGGATGATATGCCAACATCAGAGATTAGAACAACTCTTGTCCGAAAATTCAAGTGTTCAGCATATGCAGCAGCTTTAAGAGCAAGAATTCAGGAAATCACATCAATAGTAAGTCAGAGATACTATTTCCTTCAAAACTACTATGTATCACAACGTTAAGAGACTCATAAGCATATCTTTTAACAGAAGGGGCTTGTCACTGAAAGGAACAATGGGAGTAAAACAAACTGGTGGAAACAACTAAGAACACTTACTCAACGATCTTTCATCAACATGTGCAGAGACTTGGGGTACTACTGGATACGGATTGCAGTCTACGTATTGTTATCCGTTTGCGTTGGTTGTGTCTTTTTCAACATCGGAAGAAACCACACAAATGTCATGACTACTGCAGCTTGTGGCGGATTTATGGCAGGCTTTATGACATTCATGTCCATTGGAGGTTTCCAATCCTTCATTGAAGAAATGAAGGTAAAGAGCTGAAAGGAAGATCCTCTTTGTTCCCCCTCTAAAAACTATCTAATGGTTTCCTAAAAAACAGGTGTTTTCTAGGGAGAGGCTCAATGGACACTATGGAGTTGCAGTATATACAGTGTCTAATTTCCTCTCTTCATTACCTTTCATAATCCTTATGTGTCTCTCCACCACCTTAATCACTAACTACATGGTGAAGTTCCAACCCGCAGCTTCTCATTTCTTCTACAGCTGTCTCGACCTCATCAGTGCAATTGCAACTGTGGAGAGTTGCATGATGATGATAGCTTCACTGGTTCCAAATTTCTTGATGGGAGTCATGGTTGGAGCTGGCTATATTGTAAGAATGTTCCATGTCTCTCTCCCTCACTTGAAAAGCTTTCTTATACAGCTCCAACAACTATTCTATATTCTTCATGCCACAGGGAATTATGGTATTGAGTGCGGGATTTTTCCGACTGTTTCCCGACTTACCTATGGTGTTCTGGAGATACCCTGTCTCCTACATAAACTATGGTGCTTGGGCCTTACAGGTAACACAAGGTTATCTCAATTTTGAGATGGAAGATTGTAATGGCAAATGAGAAAACCTGAAAAAAATTGCAGGGAGCATTCAAGAATGAGATGATAGGAGTTGAGTATGATTCTCCATTACCTTTGGCACCAAAAATGAAAGGGGAGCTTATTCTTAAAACCGTTCTAGGGATAAACCCAGCACGTTCCAAGTGGTTGGATCTAGTTGTTGTGTTGATGATTCTCATTGCGTATAGGATTCTCTTCTTCGGGATCCTTAAGTTTCAGGAGAAGGTTTTCCCAATTATACACATGTTATACACAAAGAGAACTCTGAGGCGTATCAGAAAAAGGCCTTCTTTCAGGAGAATGACACCTTTTTCTTCCAAGCGATACCATGTTGACCATGCTCTCTCTTCTCAAGAAGGACTTAACTCTCCACTGCACTAGAAAGCATATCAATCCAACAATGCAATTTCCATGAGTGGAAGATAGATACATATTGCTCAGAGGTTCATATGTTTCAATGTGTCAGATTTGACTCTCTTAAAACTTGTTTGTAGCCTATTGCGTAAGACAAAAAGATATATTTATCATTCTCACTACGGAGATTTGTTATGCATTCGATTGAAACCCAACATAAATTCCCCCAAAACAGCTGAAAGACATTTAGGTTGCTAAACAGGAAATCGGTATGGACATATGTTATCTGACAGTAACAATGGTCTTTGCTTGATACAGACCCATCAACGAGATGCTTTAAAACTTTATAAATGTGATTTCAAGTCAAATGTTTCAGCAATAGATATAAGACTCCTAAAGAAGTTACATACGAAGGAAAACAGTAACTATTTAAGAATAAGCTCATTTTTCTAATTTGCTACCCTATGACTGTAACACCTAAACTCGACGAAATCTGAGCCAATATCTAGTTTTCGGAAACTATGTTAAAATGTCAAGAATACACCTCCTGGTTCTGTCTAACTCTTCATATCATCAGAACCATTATTTTCAAGTCTACCATTATATCCATGATACTGAACCTCGCACATGGGCCTCGGGGTTGTACGCCCAACAAAATCCTCAGGGAAATATTCAAAATCAGGGCCAAAATTGAACTTCACTTCACAATTTGGCTGGTCAGGGAGAGTGTACATAGAAGCAGCAGGGTAGTAACGTCCGCCAAAAAGATCTTCAAAGGCAACTCCTTGACATACGCCATTCTTGAAGAACGATATTTCACTACCTGCATCAGACGATAAGGCATTCATTAGCAAATGGGTATTCATAGATCTTGGAGAATTTCACATACAACGTAGATTTGGAGGGTAGCTAAATCGAGATTCATGCATTTAGCCGTGTGAATCGTGAAATACTCCCTACTATCTTATAAGAATGTTAACAGCTTCTATTCTCTAGCAAATCAAGACCTTTATACGAGCAAGTAACGCAGATGATACCTGGTATAACTTTAGGAGGATCCTCTTTAGCATCAGATGCACATATGTATCTCTGACCTTTATACCACACATAATGAGGAGGTTTTGGAGCGAATGATTCACCATCAGGGAGATTTATGTAGAACCCAATAACATCACCTTCTTTGTACCCTTCTTCAGCATACTTCTCCCTTAAAGCTTTGTGTATCTTACACCCATCAATATCCCTGAACCCAAAACTATTACCATCGTAGCCTACTGGAGCCTGCAAATCTCCTCTATCAGTCGACCAACCAAGCCGTGTATGACCCGACTCACCCAAACTCATAACTTTAATCTCAAAGTACCAAGCTCCTTCTAAAACCCCTCTTGTAGCTCTCACCATTCTGTAACCTTTGCAACTTCCTGCAGTAAGTCTGTCTTCGCTTATGTCAACTTTCTCAGCTTTGTAAACTTTGGAGAGGCAGATTTCCAAGTCGGGCGTGTCATCACCCTTATCGGGAAACCTAGGAACCGGAGTTATCAGAACCTTGTCTTCTACAGCGGCTGCATTCGGCGTGTTGGTTTTGCTCTTCTTCTTTCCCTTCCGTGTAGTCTTCGTCACCCAAACGTTATTATTCTTCTTCTTCGATTTTGATTTCTTAGCCGCATTAGCAACCGGAGTAGCCGCTTCCTCCTCAACGACCATTACTTCCGATGGCTGTACTTGCTCTGGCTCCTCCTCTTCCTTCACGACGAATGAAGTAAGAGAAGCTAGTTGCTTCTGCTTCTTGGACGGTGGTCCATCCTCTTCTTCGTCTCCTTGGTCTTCTTCCGTAGGCGTAGCGGTAGATTCCGGTTTTGGAGATTTAGGGTTGTCGGAGGAAGAAGCAGTTGGACCTTCTTCAGAGAATGAGTCGGATTCAATTTTCAGATCGGATCCGGGTGGATCAGCATCCTTAGTTACATCCAATTTCTCTAAATCGGGATCGATTGGTTCCTCAACAGCATCGGATGACTCTTGTAGCACCGAATCATCCAGTCCAGAAGGAATAGCGACTCCGGTAATGTCGTGGGGAAGCGGAATTGAAACTTCTACTTCTTCGAATTTTGAAATATGTTCTGCTACTTCTTCGAATTTGGAATTTGATTGAGAAGATTCCATTGGAACTAAAGTTTCTTATGATGGAGAGAAGAAAGTTTATTTTTTGTGGCAAGAGACAGAAAAGATGGATATAACAGAGAACGGAAGTTTGTTTCAAAAGGCTAATGGGCTTTATAAGGCCCAATTAGAAACAAGGGTTTGGATTGTCTTTTCAGTTAGATTTCACTATTTTAGTGATGTTCTAAAAAGCGGTTTATGTGTTGATTTCTTAAGCTTAAGTGTTTCTGTTTTTAAACTAAGTTAGATCATAAAACTTAGACAAAAGTCATGACTTCTATTTGATAAAAGTAATCAAATAAAAATATGTTTTTATTAATTACTATGTCATAAGACTGATCTAGTAATCATATAATTTTATGTTCAATACCAAAAAAAAAAATCATATAATTTTATGACCAAAAAAAAAATCATATAAGTCAAAAAAGCACTATGGCTTAAATAATAATTGAGAAAGGCACTTTGCGACACTTTTCGCTGCAATCGAGAGTAAAAAACGGTGTATTCTGACGAAAATACCCTTGTGAAAATGATGTCAACATTTTCCGGGAGATTGGCGCCCATTTCCGGAACAAAGCTGGACCGTTGGATGTGTTAATATTTTAGAGAGCATTATCAAGATCCAACGGTTGTTGAGGTTTGGTTACATCCAGGAAGAATTTGTTTGTGAAATCAAACTTAGTCAATGATGGGTCTGTAGAAGCTTGTGACATGAATAACCTCGCCAACGCTATCTCCTCCTCTGACTTGGACATCTTCATTCTCTGTTTAGATGGGGAATTGTCCCCACTAAAACCATCGCCATCGTCGAGCAAGCAGATCGTCTCCGACAAGGTTAACATTGGGGAGGATTTCCTACGAATAACCGAACAAAAATAACCGAACAGATGACGCATAACATACGGTGAAAGCAAATATTCACACATACTTAATGCTTTTTGAAAACGAACCTCGTTATGCCCTTCTTGGTCTTGAACATGTGGTAATTCGACTGTGGTAAGGTTGGGTAATGATTGTCCAAATTGTGGTGCCGCTTCATTGTCCAAATTGCAGATTGTGTTTGGGGACACCTGAGACCTATGAGAACAATGGATTGGTTAATGATTAATTCGAAATAATTATAAGTTTTGGTAACATAGTTGTCCACAACTATCCTAACACAAAGCACAATATTTTTGGATACGTGTGAAAACGGAGAAACCAGTGAGTTTGAAAGTTGTCTGTAACTGTATTACCACAAAGAATGATATATCTGGATGTGTGGGTAGAACAGAAGAAAACGAATCGGTGAAAAAGCATCCAGCCAGAATCGGCCATAAAAAACAATTTTTCTGGCCGAGTTGAGTAAATCAGAACAAAATCCAAGGGATATTAAATCTGTAGACAAAACCGGAACAAAAATCTAAAAATTATGAATCTGGGTAAACTAATTATGCTAAACCCTAAACAAACTTGAGGGAAAGAAATGTTGAACGATGAACATGCATGAATCAAACGTCAAATAGATAAAAAAATCCTCACTTGCCATTGTATGAGAGATTTCAGCGAGTAAGAATTCGTGGTCAAGAAAAAGAAAGGCGGAGGAAGTGGCGCGTGGCAGATGAAGAGGTAGATAGGGCGGTGAGGGAGCAAATCGGTGGTGTCGTACTAAGAAGAAGTTGAGAGAGAAAGTAAGGCCAAAAGACTTTCCCAAAACTTTAATGAAAGCTTGAATTTTTTAAGAAATGAAGCATGAAAGAGTTGGAAAGTTGAATAATAGATAGTTAAGAGTTATGTGTGTCAGTTTCGTTCAATTTCAACGGAGACATTTTCATCTGGTTCGAGGACTAAAATATAAAAACACGTTCGAAAGTGCCTTAGGTTTTGAGAGGTGCTCCATATGCTAATATTTTCTCTATAAGTGCCTTTTTATCTCATAAGTCCTAATTTTATTAACGAAGATCTAATACGAAAGCAAGGATCAAAACTCTTACCTGATCAATGGATAGTAACTAGGATAAAAGCACTTCTCATCAAAATATGTTTAATGATTCGCATAAATGATCTTCTACTACATTGATTATTTAAAATATCAGTTTGATAGTTAAAAATCTAATAAAACTGTTTTTCTTTCTTCATGAGCTGAAACGATAAAGGGTGCTCTCAAATACTACCTCTGTTTCACTTAAGTGATGTTTACGGTTTTAGCACATAAATTAATAAAATTAGTGAACTTCTTTTTATAACCTTATTTATTATTGTTTTAAATGTTTGAATAACTATTTACTACAATAAATCAGGCGTCAAAATTTAAACTTAAAATAGAACACAAATCCCATGATTTTCTCTTACAAAGAATAAAGGTAAATTAATCAATTAATATGAATCTTTAAAAAATATTCAAAGACTCTACAATTAAAACCTGGATATATATTTTATTAAACATAGTCTCTACAGTACTTGTGATGAATTTCGATTTGATTTGATTTAAACGAAACTATATAGATGAGTTTTTATTTGGTTTAAATAATATGATATAAATTTGAACAGTGGATATTTTACCAAACAAAACAACACAATTTATATTTTTTGAGTAAAAAAACACAATTGATATTTATTTTATAATATATAAGTCGTAGGCTTTGTTTTTAAGTATTTAACTGATAAATATTTAATGGTTCTGACTACAAATATAATCCTTCAATAATAGGCATTTAATTAAATTGTTTGAAAGTTTAATCACATAATCGTTGAATCTATATAAAAAAAAAAGGAAAAAGGTGCTCTCCTATCTTGACATGTAACACCCTCTTTCCTATAAAGAATATAATCATATAATTGATAGTGTAATATATAACAAGTGACGTTAATTCAGTAGTAAAACACATGACATCACCTTACCAGGTCGGGGCTTCGAGTCCTCGTGAGACCATTTGTTCCTCTCATTTATGAGATTTTGGTTAGTCGGCTAGCCCATTTGTAGCCCACAAAAATTGACATAAAAGAAATTGATAGAGCAATATATAACAAAAATAAATAATATGGCACAATGGTTAAGTGTATAATTGTCAGAGAAGAGGTGAAGAGTTCAATTCTCTATTGTCCCACTTTTGTTTATTTTAGTATTTTATCAAAACGACATAGTTTTGAGGATTGACTACGAGTTGATGAATTTATTTGTAATTTCTGCATATAGATGATATAGTTTCAAAAACTGGCTTTAAATTTTTTTGTTGCAATACCCTATATAAATCATTATTTTAAAAAAAAATATTTAAATACTAAACACAAAACAATGAAATTTATTATTTATTCTTGTTATAAATAAATAATAATAAAAGTATTTGTTACAGGACAAACCGATCAGTAAATTTTAAATTGCGCATGAAATATAACTCATGGGTAAACACTAATTCTTTTGTGTTTTGTTGTCTGCTTAATATCCTTTGAATTTTCTTCAGTGAAGTTACTCAAATTTGCGTCAGAATATTCAAAATAATAACATGCTAAAACATATAATTATAATGTAAAAATCCATAGAAAGATAAGAATTTTGATTAGAGAGCTACATTGAAAGAGCACAACACAAGAAAAAAGTTTAGTTGTTTTGTTTACTCTCATGAGAGCATTTTTCTTGGAACTTATCAACTTTTTTCTTATAAACCTGAAAAACAAAGGCAAAATATAAGGTAAAGAAACAAAATAACTTTTTTAACTAGATAATTTCCTCGAGACGCATAAATATGTGTGCTTAAAATTTGATTATTAATTTAAATATTTTCCTTAACCAATTTTTTTGAAACGTGGCATAATACATTAAAAATGAAATATAATTATGAGAATCATAAAATAATAGTTTTTATAATAAAAAATAAAAATGTAATTTTGACCCCACCAAACGTGGAATTATAAAATTTGAAAAAAATAAAAATATAAACTTATTTATAACTTATAAATATAGTATAAATATTGTTTGATATATTTCACTATAACTAGATAAAATATAAATAAATTAATTTATTGAAGGGTCCTCAGTTAATATATAAGATAAGAAACTTCTCATATTAAATATAATAAAATATTGATCATGATTCACAAGGAAGGAAAAGAACTAAATTATAATAAACAAAATAAACGTCAAACCACATCAAAGAGATGACAAATTATAAAATAGATAAAATTATCTGAAAAATAAAAAATTAGATAAAATTATAGTATAATAAATGGAATATATGTGGAAATACAAACTTTGAACAAAAATTCAGTAAACTTAGAAGAAATTATAATATTTGAAATTAGATAATAGATGTGATATAGATAAAGAAAAATAAATAATCTTAAAATATATAAGAAGTTATTATGATTACATAAATGATTATTTATAGAATAAAAGGTAATACTATAAACTATATGTTCGATGTGAGAACAAACAAAGTAGATATTTACGCAGAATATGCAAAATGAATTAGAATAACCACAAAAATTAAAATTGATGAAACAACACCAGCTCATGCGCGAGTTCTCTCCTAGTGTAAGAGTAAAAGAGAGAAAAATGGATCATTTTTACCTAGGAAATAAAAAACTTCGCTTATTTTGAAGTAATCAATTTCTTCCCTTTTCCACAATTTTTGACCGATCAATTGTTGAAATAAATTTTCTGATTTAAAAATTTGTTCAAATATATTTTCTCTATTTTTCATTGTTTTTCTTTTTAACCTTTAAATCTTTTCATATTTATAGACTCAACGATCAATGCTATGGATTATTCACTCGAATCTATTTGCAATCGAATCATTTTCTAACATTTTCAATTTAAGTAATTAACATTAGAAAAAAAATTCTTTCTCTCCTATTCTCTCTCTCGCTCGAGACTCTCACTTGATCGGAGAGTATTTTCCGGCGAGATCTGAGAGGTGGAGATCCTCACCTAGACGCCGCTAAAGACCTTTTTCGTGCACCGCGCGATTTCCCCCTTCAGCCACTTAAGCCTCGTCGTCGATCGAGGATCTCCTTCTTGCCAAAGCGGCCGGATTCTTACAGATCTGACTGGAGATCAGATATTCCCGGAGGCGATGGTGCTCTGTCCATTTCTAGCTCGGTGGCCGGCGAACCTTTGATCTCTTCCACGAGATCCCCACCTTGTCCTCTAGTGAGTCTTTTTTCTTCTCCTTCTTTAGATTTCAGATCTGGTTCGGAGGTTCCCCAACCTCCTTCACTGACGCATGGAGGACGTTTTGTCGTGGATTTTGGCTTGTGACTCGACGACGGTGGTCGGTGTCCAGCAGAGATCTCGGCGATGTCGTTCTTTGGCCCTGGTGTGGTCCGTTTGTCTGGGGTTCCAGTCGATTTCTCTTCGATCCGCCCAGATTGGGTCTCGTTTCACGGATTAGAGGCATATCCAGCTTTTTCTTCGGCGGCAGCGGCTCCGGTTCCGGCGGTGCTTGTTTCAGCGCTAGGGAAAAGAGGACGGCCGCTTTTGCCTCTAGTCACAACCTTGACTTCCAGAACCAAGGCCTTCCTTGCTATTGTGGTTGTTCGCGGCGGTAGACCAGAAATCTCTCATCGGCGGCGAAAAGGTCTCAAGGTGGTAGGTGCCTCAGAACTAGGGTTTCATATTTTGTAGGTTTGAGCCTAATTCAACTACTATTTCTCTGGACTTTAATATGGATATTGTATGCGGCCTTTTTTGAACTTTAATTAATGAAAATCTTTAACAAATAAAATTTAAGTAATTAAAAACTTTAACTAATTATTTTTTCTCTTCTTTGTCTCCCATTCTCTTTTTCTTTTTATTTACAAATTTTTCTATATTAATTACTTTCTGTAAATCTAAATTTAATTTATTTGATTTTGATGTTTTTAGTATTTTATTATTAGTTGTATTAATAATATTATTTTTTTATTCCACCAACTATTTTATCTACTTCCTCTTAATCAAGAAATTTTGAATCCCTTCTCCAATTCTCTTTATTATTCTTCTTCAATTTTTTCAACTTACGAACCTTAAGTTCTATTTCAATTTTTTTTCCATCTTTCTCTTATATTCTATTTTTCATTCTTTCAATTGTTTATTCTACTTGTTTCAACAAAAATATAAAGAAAAAAATCGAAAAGAACTTCCATCATCCTTACTTCTACCTCTTAGACTCCACCGTTAGAATCTAAACGGTAGACTATCCACCATAAGAGCTTAAGCGTCTTTGTCTCCACTAGAATAATCTCGAGCATCTTCGCTTCCACTGGAAAAAAATTACAAACAAAACACCAATCACCGAAATAGTCTTGAATGCCTTAATTTTCACCGGATTCGAGTATTTTTGCCTCCACGAAAAAAAAATTCTAGAGAAAGACACCCCACCAAAAAAACATAAAACATCTTCAACTTCGTCTTCGACTTCATTTTCTACATCTCCACCGTCTTCTCCTCTACCAAAATATACAACTACACTTGATATTCTTAGGTACTACTTCATAATGTTGTTACTCACTATTAATCGGTAAAACTGTATTTTTGATAGAGTTTTGTATTATTATGTACTATTAGGTAGCGGTAGATCTAGAAACAAATCGGAAGAAGGGGATTAGAATCAAATTGTAACATTTTAGGAGGATCATTTCCACAAAATTTCACTAATAAAATTAATTAAAATTTTAAAACGGCTTAACTTTTGTAAAAATAAAATTCAGAGTTGCATCTGCCCTAGATATAAACTTATATAATTATTAGGGGAGACTGTGAGGCCCATGTGTGGCTCATATATCCCACATCAGAAGTTTACTGAGAAACTGACCAATATATATAAGAGGAGACCAAACCAAATAATATGAGGCCTTTTGGGGTGGTACCCAATAAGAAAACCGTGCGGGTCCTTGTGGCCCAAAATGGACAATATCATACTAATAGGTTTGGTGGGCTCGAGGTAGC